>CM046068.1:2224610-2332110 GCA_025215515.1 Schistosoma japonicum
CAGCTACCTGGTATGTTGCTATGCCATTGCAATTAAACGGGTTGTAAGTGTTTAAATTCTAGTCCAGTTAAATCGCAATCGATCTTCAATGACTTTAGCTGCCTAACTTGTTTTTATGTAGTCTAAACATGCCAAATAACTAAAGTCAGCTTTGGTTTTTAAGATGCCGTTGTAACAACCGAATTTTTTTTCCGAAGATATTGATCATGTTTCATTGCTATTATCTTTGCTTTTATATAACATGAATGTTGTATACTCTACAATGGATAGTTCAGCAGTGAAGTATTTTATTGTCTAATTTTTAATTATCATTCAGGATACACTACACTTAATATTTTTTATTACTTTGATTAGGTTAGTACACGCTTTTGAAAAGTTTCAATATTATGTTAATTCATCAGTCTACCATTCATGAACAACCTAAAAGTTGATATGTTTGTGCAATGGTTTAAGTTACCACAACTCGTCCAGCACGAAAGAATAATACGATCAAAAGGAACATCAAAGTAATAAATGTAGAAGTAATAATATCGGCGATAGTAGAAGAGATTAGAACAGAAAAAAAGCAAAAAATCACAAAATGATTTTAAATCTCTAGATCAAATAGAAAATGCTAAGCGAATGCATTTGAGCATTTGAGATAATTTTTAATCATGTCACTTAACATTACCAATTAATGTTCATATAGATCGTATCAACTACAACCAGAAAGTAGTTCGTGAGAACAGACTGTAACTTCATGGACTGATTTATTGATTTACTTTGACCAGTTACAGCTTCCTTTCAACCTCATCCTGCATCATTCAGCATTAGTCTTCTAGATAGGCTATGATTCGGCATACATAATGCATGCCCTAACCTTTTTATTCGATGATAACGTAGAATTTTATCAGTCTTAAATCTCATCTTAACAATTCTCACTTAATAATCTTCAAGTATACTGGAGCAATACTCCTAAGATACCTGTAATCAGGTATTGATACTCTACAGATATCCTCTACGTTTTAAGACAACGTTTCATATCAGGAAGATAGAACAGAATGAACTACTAAGTAGTCTAATTCCCCCTTAATTAACAGATGAATATTATATCTGCTCAACAAGTGATACGATCTGACAAAAGCTATGCAAGCTTCCTAAATCCACGTTAAAATTTCATCATACACCAGATTATCAAGGATGAAGAAACTATCAAGAACAGTGAAGTGATTTATGTTTACGTCACTGATATAAGCGTATAAAGTGTTACTAAGTGTATTTTACATCTAATAATAGTTAAATTATACAAAATACAAATATTATTAGTATTTATTAATATTAGCTACAGAAACTTTCATAGTTTTCTCCTAATTTTACCAATTTATTTCTAATAACAACTGTTTTCCATTTCAATTGTTGTTGTTTATAATTGCAAACTATTTATATTCTCCTATCGATCTTTTTATGGAATGAAAATAATCAGTCTCTGTTTTCTGGCATGTATCCTAACTGAATTGCCTCAACACAACAACAATTCATAAGTGTGATTAAATTTCGATTATGGTTTGCTAGTGAATTCAAAAAAGCGAGTTTTGTCTCGACTCAGTAGCATGGTGGTGATCATGGCGGCGTTCAACACATATGAATTGAGTTTGAGTGCCAATGCAAAAATTAACTGATATATGCAGTTAGACTCAATCAATGTGTCCTGAGCTGAACAAAACTCCCGTTCTTGATTCCACTTGCTAGCTACAGTCCAACCCTACCCATTTTATAGTCGATATTTCTTAAACAAAATCAATACTCAATCAATTTTTACTAAAAGCGTATTCATATGTCAATCATTTAAATAAATAATTTTATGTGTGAATATCGATTATTTTCAATGAAAAAATTGTTTATTTTCTCTCCTAAAAATCAAATGAAAATTAATTTTATTTATTCTCAGTTATAGTGGTAACTAAATTTGAGAAATCATCATATCCTGGGGTGGAGGGAGTAAGTCAGTCTTTGTATCTGATATCTGATAACCTGTGGAGTTTGATATACTTTCTGAGTGAATGTGTTTACACTGACTTCTTGACTGTATCTTAGCCGCCTAGGCACCTTATACTCTTAAACTTCTAACGAAATAACATACAATGGCAAATATGGAAAAAGCTTTATTATTCCAGTTATGTTATATGCAGAAAGTAAGAGTATTTTTAAGTCTATCGATAATCTTGAGATTGTAGATTATTCTGGAATCAAGCAAAAATTGGTAAAAACATTCAGTAGTCGCCCAGTTAGTTTAATATAAGCACAATACTTAGAAATGTGAAATTTTCTTAACTGAGATTTTAACTATTTATGTTAATGTCTTACTAGAGGGAAACATTGTTGAATTTGTCATAAGGTGCAATGTCCGGTGAAGTAAAACCGAATCGGAAGTGAGAAGGTTACCCATTAAAACATTGGATGGGGTTGAGTAACATGACACCAACTGACTGAAGTTATTAATGTGAATTTTATGCCAATTCAGTGGCCTAAAGTTTAAGCATCTACCATGAAGACTGAAGGCTTGTGTTTGGCTCTTGAGGTGGATGAGCACTGTCATCAAACGATCAATACTAGTCTAGGCATCTTACGAACACTTTATGATTTTAAATGGCTTACTGACCAATTCAAATTCAACAGTTATTACAATACGCTATAATGACAAATATTGAATAACTTTGATAAATATAACGTATTGATTAAGGTAAACAAAATAGTATGTTATTTTGCAACTATTTATTTAACGATCGCACTTCATACTTATTAATCGTGAATGATGATAGGTAACATGCTAAATAGAAGTTGAAACCATAGATTCGAACAAGGGATCAAACATACGAAATTAAAAAATGGAAATTGTGTATGAAGTGTGGTGAATGCTTGCTATAGTAACTGAGTTAATCTGCCATTTCACTTTTAAAAAATGTTGCTAACATGATCATATACAGTTTCATATCATTTCACTTTCCTCAAATATACCCATTTTAGCATTCAACGCCATCTGTATGTGATAATTTATCCTTCTCTTCTCATTAATTATCTATCATCAGGACATTTATGTTAATAGTGTAATTGATGATGTTTCATGTATTATATTGTTTATATAAGCTCTTTACATATTAACTACCATCATTTTTAATTGAATAATTGTGACCATATATCCACTGAAAACTAATTGTTGTAGAATAAGACTCCTCAGTTGTGAACACCCACAACCAAACTAGGGATAGAACACAAGATTCTCAGACCTTTCAGCAAACGTTAAAGCACATCTGTGATTCTATAGTCAGATATCCCTAGACCTATGTATTTTAAAACCATACACCCATCAGAAAAGTATAATAATAAAGACATATTTCCTTATCATAAGATTCTGGTAGGTTTTTGTTTGTCTACATTGAATCTAGCCAACAAGTAATAATTAAATGATCTAAAAATCTTGTATTCCTTAATAATAAGGAGTAATAAGGTCCTAAAAACAGTTTTTCAAGTTAATTACTGAGAATACTTGTATGGATTTGATAGTAAGTTCCATAAAAAGTATCCAAATCTCAAGGAACTTTAATTGCTTCTCATAGGACTTGGGCGGTTATCAGACACAGAAAGGCTACTGCTGAACTACTGAGACAACAAAGTCTAAATGTTTCATGATCTCGAGTCATTTAAACAAATGAGTGCATTATAAATTAAGCAATAAAATTCAATTAGTTGGGCGAAATTGGACAACATAATTCGATTAGAGATAAAAAGGTTAACTGAGGTATACTGTATTTTGCACACAGTCCAAATTTATTACAATTTTTCCCAATGATTTCTGCTAAACAATGAAAAATGAAATCATTTATTATGATACCATAAATTTTATATTGGAAAGTAATTCCCGAAGTCTTAATAAGAAGAAGCGATTAATGGAGTCCACCCATATCGTGTTTGAGGTGATTATTCACCGATGATAATGGATGAGAATGTGCCAATAAACTGTGAACTGACAAGATTTAGAAATATCTACCACTTAGTCTAACAGTCAAGTTTACGTCAAGAAGTCTAAAGGTTCTGGGTTCGTTCCCTGGTGGGGTCATTGATGCGCGTTTCAGAAGAGTTTCGTACTAAAATAAAACATCCGTCCAGTGCTTTGTGACTTTCATTGAACGCCTAATTCAAATTAATTCGTAATATGAGATTCAAATTCAGCAGTCGTCATAGCAACCAATTACACTTACAAATTACTCACTTTTATGGAAATATTAGTTATGAATTTCGTAAAGAAGGACTATACGTAGTATAGTTTAATAATAATAGCATAATAAAAGGAGGATGATTTCCTAAATGTGACCATATTTAGTAAATATCTCTTAAACACGCAATTGTTGAGCATTTTAAAGAATGATTACACAAATGTCATTTCAATTGTAACAAATATTTTTTGAAATTATTCAACTCAGTATTAGTTCCTAGAATAACAAAAACACCCCCCATTCTATTCATGTTCACATCAAAAGATGCCGAATGGTTGTAATCATAAAGTAGAACACTGACGTATTCATAGTAATGACAGCAATGGTCAGTGTTGTAAGGCGTTGATGAAAAGAATTTTTGAAGTAATATGAAAAGTGTTGCTGTTATTCAAAATAAGCAATTGTATTGTTCGAATGACGTAATAACAACGAATGGTATCAGACATAAGTCGAAATAATCAAATAAGTTAGAAGTCGTAATGAATCTAAAATAATTCACATAGAATCCAATTGACGTCAGTAACTCAGCTGTATATTCAGACGAGAAAAGAAAATCATAATTAATTTGATGTCAAAAATTGGTCTGAATTAGACAATTACTTACAACCAGGAAGCACTGGACAGCTATTTTATTTTAGTACACAACTCCTCAACAATGTTCATCCACGATCCCACCTGGAATTGAATTCACGATCTTCAGGCTCCACAGCGAACACTTTACCATTAAAAAACTGAACGGAATCCCAGTGTTTAATATTTCTACCCTAATCAGTTCGCGATTTTTTTGTATGACCTCATCAATTGTCATTGGTAGGTAACCGTGTCACACTCGATGTGGGTGAACTCTACTAATCATGTCTTCTCACTAGGACTTCATGAAGTGCTACCTGAAGTCAGTCACTAGTGAGCTGATATTGATTGTAATTAGGTTTTATGGTGATGGTTAAATTTGAATTTGGTGTCATAAATTGGCAGGCTCAGTGATTTAATTGCTAATCAAATGTTACGAAACCTAAAGGTCCTGTGTCCGATTGTGTAATGGTGTTGTGAACACTCACTGTTGAATAGTCCGATACTAGTAGGTAGCAAATTTCTATTGTTTCTTTGTTTTCAATAGTTGTTTAATTCAAATCAATTCGTGCTATCAAATTAACACTCATTAATTTCCTAAACCCCTAAATAAAATCTCAGTTAGTCTTCATTCCCATTTTTTTAAAAAAAACTCCTAGTGTTTATTTTTAGATTAAATACACTCAACCAATACGTATGGTTTATAACCGTTGTTTGTTTCTTCAACTTTCTGTTTTCCTTCCCTCTGTCTTTTGAGAGAGTGGGTTATTTATTTTTTTTATTAATACCTGTCTAGCTAGCAACTACTGATCATCGTCAGTTCATTGTGTGATCAATAAAAACTCAAACAAATCAACCAATCGACATTGATCTTTCAAGGTCATAGGGCTCAAAATCTAACTCAAGAAATATGTTGATGTCCAATCAAATATGATTATTTTTTCAGTATGCACGTATATATATGGATAATGCATAAGATGAATGTGGGGGGTGATGATGTTGTGTAGGTCTCGATGACTTCAAAGTACATAACATGAAGGACATAAAGGAATTTTAATCCTGTTCACAAGATACACTAAAAAAAATTCATATACTGTAATCTTAATGAATAACCAAAGAAAAATACAGAGTTTTTTTTCATTTATCTTTTAAAACGAAAAAGACAGAAATAGAATAGGATGTATGTCAATTCGTTATGAATGCATCAGTTAAACGTGAACGTCTAAAACCATCATCATCTTCATTACGTACCATAACTAGTACAAATAATTATAATTTTGCAACACGTATAAAAAGTCATGTATGTTCAAATTCATGTTTAAGAATAGTTTATTTATCATGTGCGACATTAATATCAGCTAGTTTTATTATTGAATGTATTCTATTACATTTAATTATTGTTCCATATTTATCTGAATCAATATTTGAAGAAGGTATGTGTAAATATAGTAGTTCAAGACGTGAAGAATTAAGTAAACGTTGTGAAAATAAATGTTCAAAAGAACGTTCTACATTTCCATGTCTTCAATTAAAAGTGATATTTACACCAATACGTCTAATACCTTATCAACAAAAATCATTAAATCAACAATATATCAATAATCAAGAATTAGTTAAAAAGCATATTGATTATCAAAATTATTATCCCCATAATAATAATCCTCTTGAAAATTCACTTATATCTATGTTGAGTAGTTATTCAACTGTTTCTCCTTCTGCATCTACTGCTACTTCTATGGCTCCTGATAAGGATGTAACAAATTATACCTTATTTTATGATTTCGAATCATCTGAATCACGTATGGTTTATTTGTATGATTATTTTAGTACATTTGCAACGCATAAGACAAGTCGAGTAAGTTAAACAACAGTCTATGTATGTTTTAGAGTATTCGTTTTATGCAGTATTTCCATCTTAAATTCATTATGAGTTACGCTTTACATTAGTTTGACTGTAACATGAAAATTTAAAAATTTTACAAGTAACTACTTATTTCACTGAGAAGTCTTCGTTTAAGGTTCCAGTACGATATAGTTGTTCATAAACTGACGATTGCTGCTACCTAGATATGGAAGTCGCACTTGTCTATTGTGATGAACAGATTGGCCTATACTAGATGAAACTACTAATTCTCAAGTTTATACTATATCGATCAGGTTGGCTGAAGAGCAGTAAGATGGAAAGCAGCAAACTTAAGGTCCGAGGGCGAACTCGTATAGTGATGTAATAACATTAAGATATTTCCCAAGGAAACCATCATCTTGTCAGTGCTGCCTTCTCATATTAGAGGCGTAGGATTAGTAAGGGTCTGTCCTGAAAATGTACGCCGGCGTTAAGTAACTGTCTCTTGCGATCTACTGTCACTCTCTTAGGTCATCAACATCAACCTTAACCCGGTTTCCCTTCCATACACTTAGAAAAGGACAACCCTTCATATTGTGGGCGACGGGAAAATTTAACCACCCCTACATCCCTAACTGTTCATGACTAAGTTGTTTGCAAAATCAGTAGTATCAGGTTGACTAGAGTTAACTTTTTGATGAGAATCCCATTACACCGTTAATTGACTTTATTTGGAATTGTCAACTAGTGGATTATTATTTAACAATGTAGTTATATAACATTTACTGGGGAAGCGAAATTTTGTAGATCGCATTTCTGAAAACATCGAGTCTTTGAAATAAGACATAGCTGAATGATATTCATATGTTCATTAATTGATGTTAACCAATGTCATATACTATCACTCTAGTCCCAAACCAACCACGTATGTTAATTATACAAAAACTCAAATCCAAGGAGTACGAAATAGCTGCTTCATCTAAATATGGGATTAGTCTGTAGTAGGTATCCATGATCTCAGGACCTGCTTGTTTCTTGATTTATGCTGAGTTACTATCAAATGGTGTACATTTTTAACTACAATCAATACGCAACGTTGAGCAACAAACGCTCATAGTAACAAATTTCATGGGTTTAAAATGATATCATCGATGAAAACTTTACTCTAGTCATTCATCAACTAAATGTCAGGGATAAATGACTGAAAGTGTTGAATACAACATACATATTAAGTATAATTATTGTCCAAGTCAATAACTGTTGTTTAAGTTATCGACGAAAGCTTAGATGGGATAGTTATGCACTATTTTTCTACATAGAGTTTTGTTTGTACAGCAGTCCGCTCAGTTTTAATCTATGAATGCGAAACATCCAATATGAAAAAGTAAAAAAGTGTCGCTTACATATCATGGGATGTCTAAGTAAACACTTTCGTTGTTAGACACAGAGTCCTGGAAAAAATTACAATTCAGTGAATGAGGTTTTAACCTTCATCGACTGAGGTAGTTGGGCATGTACCACATACTCCCAACTACCCTCTACCATGCTGAGCAATGTTGGATGGTATAGAAGTGAAGTAGAAAAACGTTAGGGGAAGCCGAATCGAAACATAGTCTGTACGTAATCTTCTTAGACCAACAGTAAAGCCTTCATGAACTGATACTATGTGGTCGAGGTCGGCGTGATAATTGTGATCAGTGGTTGGAGACACTAAGTGACATGGTTCAAAATAGGTCACAGTGACCCAAATGTGTTCACTCTTCATCTTCTCTTAGATTGTAAGCTCCATTATTTTTTCGCCTTTGCTTTATTACCCATATTGTATTCGATTGTCGTTTCATTCTTGTAAATTTAATCTAGTCGCGACAATGTGGCATAGAAATTCGGACCTATGCTTATATGTTCCAGGATCAATATTGTACATAATTGACTAATGTTAACAAAAGGCTTAAATATTTTTGAAATTTATTTATGTACGCAAATGTTTCAGTTGTTTAATCAGATTGATTTTGTAAGTCTTCGATATGAATTAACATTGAATAGTTAAAAATTGAAAATCAATGATCAAACTACTAAAATATTCACAAAATTTCATAATTATTTAATCAAGAGTGATCAGCTACGGAATATATTCTCATGAAGTTCTAGTAAGTTGTTGTTATGCGTAAAATCAACTGCATCATATGAGCTACATTTGTCTTGTGATAAGACTTGATAAGAATAGCATTACACTATAATTTGACTAGATATGAAAATAGAGACCAATAAATTGACAATTTTTTGGTTCAATCTTGTTTTGTTGTTAGAAGTTTACTATTTAGTAAATTTTGATCAACTTCGGCTTCATACTAGTTGACACTGATCATCAAGGTACATCTGAAACCATGTACGAACTACTACTTCTTGTAAAATTCAAGCCCTGCTCATTCAAAACCATAGTTTGAGCTATTCCGGTCACAACTAATCCCCTATAAGACTATGATACTTACATTACCTAAGCGTTAAGTAGTGACCAGTGTCACGAGTGCGTAGCGATTAATCCTCATCAAGTTAAATCAATTAAATTGTTATTTTAATTTGCAGAAAATGCTAATTCCTTGAATGTATTGTGTAGCAATTTTACAAATAATTTCAAAGAATTAAACTTCTCATTAAATCCTGATAGTGTTACTGGTAAATCCTAACACGTCGTCTTCTACTTTTTACTCCTATGCATAATTATCCTATTACTCATGAGTAACAGAACGTTTATTGTATAATTTGTTTTCCTTTATCTCATTAGTTTACAATGATTGAACTTTGTAGTTGTTTTCTGTTGATTGAAACATTGTTTTTCAGGTCAGCCATCTTGGTTTTGTCATTTTTACGTCTGTGAGCACTGAGAGCAGACTACTTTGACTGTTGTTGTTGTTGTTTAGTCAAACTATAGGATTATAGGATCACACACACACCATTATTTATATATTTATTTCAATATATAAATAATCTAAGAACTCAAGACAGTCTTTTTACTATATCAACTTCGGGTGCGTTATATTCAGTGAATCTAATGTGATGTCCGATGGATCTTACATCCTAATCATTTCCTAGGTTAATATATTCAATCTCTAAATTCTAAAAAATTTTATAAAACATGCTATAACTGGTTTTAAAATAACCTAATAATTATCCAATCAAGATGTGAAAAGATAATCGGTTGTCTATTTATAGAATTCTCTTAGAGATTTGCAGACAATTCTGATTGGTTAAGGTATTTTCAGCATATTTTCTGATATTTGAAGAAATTTTAAGATAATTATTGATTTCTATGTTTTAATTTAATAAAATGTAACAACCTAGCGCTAACAAGAAGTATGTTTCAGTAGTTTGAGCTTGAAATTTTATCCGTTGAAGTAGAAGCACACTTTCGTACCACCTACCTTGATGCATGATGTTGAGTGATATTGAAGTACGATGGAAAAATAATAGGAAGGCGACAGCCAAACCAAAACACTGCGACAGTCTACGAGGTTAAATTATCAATATTAATATCAAGTAGTAGTTTCATTCTTAAAAAAACTAAATAAAAAGAGCATAATTAGAAAACGAAGAATGAATCCAATGAATGCAAATTAGTGTCGATAAATGAAAATCTACATGTAGACACAGAATGTGCATATCTGAGCTTTTGCGTCATTTTCTTTCATTTCATCCAGCATCGACTATTGTTCACGATAATTGGATAATAGATTCCAAACCACACATCAGTGAATGTAGTTTTTCTATTGATAAAGGAATTCTAAGTAAGTAATGAAATTTTGCATAAATGTTTAATTTTGGTCAGGCAATTATTGGAAACCAGAAAGAACTCGGCATTTACACTGTTCCTACTTGGAACCACAACATTATTCATCCATAAACCCACAAAGGATTAAATCCTTAGATTTTCAAACCCGATGCTATTTACCTTAAACTCGATGGCTTCTCATTGGAACTCGGAGAATTACCTCTAAAAGTTAGCATCTTCCAAGTACATGATGATGTGTTATTATTGGTGGGATAAAGATTGGGTGTTTTTAGTTGCGATATTTTACATTCAGAAATCTCACTGTCAGTTAATCAGTCACGTACAATCATAAACGTAGCACACATGTGCGTCGGTTCAAGCTTACACATCCCCACCCTAACATCATAACAAGTTAAAATACCAAAGTAGTAAACTTTTTAATAAAACTAGTAGCAAAATATAAGAGTAGTGTAAAAAAATAAAGTTTTGAAAGGAAGAACCAATTAGTGGAAACAGTTGTATAAGGTATTTTTAAGCTCTTGGTCTAAGGGAACAAATAGTGAATATACCTGCTCCAGTTTTAAGTGATTCACCCAGAGTTTCTAACCATTGGTTACAATAGCCACTCGGACCCCAGGTTGACATAATCCTCACTGTATTTCAAATTTCTGGTTCCTGGTCATAGAAAATAATTAGACTGTGATTAGTTGATAACTTGAAAGTATGCAATTTTCACCGTAACATTATTCTCAACTTTTATCCGCTGAAATCATCTGTTGTTACAGTCGGATTAGTTTAGTGAAATTAATCGTTTCTTGGATTACTTATTAAATTTCCACAAGAAATCACTTTACTAAAAACTTTTTCGAAGACGCTTCAGTTAACTTAGATTAATTAATAATGAATAGGGATTATCAGTTACTTGGAATCCATTTCAAATAGCTGACATAATTTTATTGTATGAACTCTATGAAGTCAACTTTAAGCAAAATTAGTAGGGACAATATAATGTTAGTACATAGGATTCATAGTGATGAGTTGTTGAATAATAAAGTGTAATTACTCATGTGATCATGGAGCCTAATTGTGTTACTAAGTATTAAAAGGTGGAGAATTAGAACCTGGTTAGTGAATGCCAATTAAGAAATAATAATAATAATGTCATCAATACTATTAATCCCATGTTGAGTTCTTCATTGTATCTGTAAGTATCAAGTTATTGAGGGTCTTTAAAATGAATCTATGTGTATCAGAAAATCTGTATGCTTTCATTATATTCGAAGATTGTAGTTGTTTCATTTATGCTCACAAATTCAAAGATATTTTAAAGGTGAATTACTTTGAATACTTAAGTGATAAATCATTGAAAGTCATGACAAATTATCAACTGACAGAATATTAACTAAGTTCTTAAGTTAAATATCAAACAGTCTGGAGGGGAAAAGCATATGATTATGTCAGTCATGATAGTTGTTTCATCATATTGATGACTGTAGATTTGTGCCATAGAAAGATTAAATTGCATTACAGTATACATGTATTTAATTCTTGATGCATAACTGGAATTAATAGAAACAAAAATAAGATGTTTATTATTATCAGGTGTGGGCATAAACATTCATTGTTCCCCAATTTGTAGTTAGTGATTTAAAAATCTGATTTATGTTATTATGACTGTTTGTAACTGCACTATAAGTTAAACAACAACATGCATATTTAACGAGACTGAAATTAAAATGATTTAATAAATCTTCGTGTTTCGGTGTCATTATAATGAACCTATCAATGAATAGGAATACACATGTATACGGCTGTAAATACTTTATATTAATTCTTACTTGTATGATTATGCTGGCAGAAATGCCAGTAGAAACTTCCCAGTTTATAGTGTATTAAATTGCTGTAGACCATTTTAACATTAAATAGATTGTAAACGTTAAGTAATCTAATAACGACAATAAAGTAACTGGAATTGTTTGTCTATTGAAGGTATTTTCAAATAAGAAATACTGTTTGTAAAAGACTTAAATATTTAATTGTAACGTGAATGAATACAAAACAGCGGGATGTACAGAGAATACAAACCATCATTATTTAGAATACCATGAATGGTTCATTTAATAACTTCTCTAAACCGAAAGATAATTTTGGCTTATTGCCTCATGTATACATAGTATTTATTGCTTGTTTTTACTTATCGTCAACTTCCCTAATCATCGTAATCATCAGTTAGCAAAATAAATGTTTTTGTTATTATGTGATTACTAATCGTTTCATTAACAGGATTTTTTATCATGTACGGTGTTTCATTTATTCTAAACAATTTACAACCAGTCATCGATCAATGTCTGTTAGCCCCGTGAAGCATAGGTAGCCGACTGGCATTCTCCAACCAACTCTATCCTCAAATCTCCTTACCAGTTCTTCTCAAATACTATTCATATTTTCATGTCTGTCTCCAATAACCGAAGCAACGTGTTCTTTAGTCTACTTATTTTCTTTTAGTATTGAGGGTTCTAAATTAATGGTTGTCTTAGGATGCAGTTTGATGATTTCCTTAGTATATATTGTATCCACTTTTAGCGTTCTTTCTTAATTTCTTTCCTAGCTGAAAGCTGATTTGTTCTCTGCCAATGTAGGTTCTTACTGAAGGTGTCTGACCGATGGATCCGAAGTATCTTGTGTAGACAACTGTTTATAAACATGAGTGTCTTTCGAATAATGGTTTCAGTAGTCTTTCCCTTCCCCTCATACAACTTTCAGCTGTATACGATAGAACTGTCTTGACGTTTGAACTAAAAATTCTGACTTTGACGTAACAATTGTTATTCATTTACTTATCAATCACTTTATGATGAATGATATTCACCATCGGAAAGCCATGGTTACTGAAAATGTAATATGATACTTTTTCGTTGAACTTTAATTATGCTTATTGAGAATCTATTAAGTTCCACTTGAGTGTTATACTAGTCGACTTGAATGGTCCTATATATTGCATTAAGTAGCAGCGAGTGTCCTATACAGAGTTCTCGAAAATTCAAAGTTGATTCAGCATCATTCACATGATAATCATACATCACGGAAACTATTATTTTTTCAAAAAAACCCACTTAGTGTTAAAAATACAAAAAATAACATATTTTTTTATTTTACATTACACTTCGATGGATTTATTTTGCGTTGGTCAGCCATTTAGAAAAGATGAATCTGTTAGCATTCTATTGTAGTGTTTTATATTGTCATCAATATTCATTCATGATTTACTGATAAAGAACACAAGTAATGCTTCATTTGATTTCAGTTTTCCAAAGTTACCTTAGATTCAACATTAAAATGAACTTATTATTTACCAAGAAGGTTGGATTAGAAGAAAACTTTACAATATGTATTGAATGTATCATGTGGCTGCAACCACTTAAGAAATGTTGAATAAGCAAAGTCAATAAAATTAAATATCACAGTGCCTGAAAACAGCAGAAGTTTCATTGTTGTAAACTCTGCGTCTGATAACCTTCTCATTTGCATGTTCTTGTCTTACTTTAAATAATTGCGTTAATGGTTATGGTGTAGGTTTCTGCGCACGATCCCCCACTAATGGTTTATACTTTTAGCAAAGATAAATGATGGGCATCACATTTTGATGACGCCCTACGAAACAATATTTGGAAAGATAAACTCCTTCCTTTTGGCGATGACTATGAATTGCCTTCCGACGTTGCCAACCAGCATTGAAACGTTACATAAAGTTATTGATTCCGTTGAAAACAGAAATTAAGAATCGTTTAGTGATAAAATGTGGTTTTTTCAAATTATTTCACTGCATTCTTAAGTGTATTTAGTGATGGTAATGCAGCTAAGAATGTTATGGTCAAGAATAAATTATCGCTGTTAGTTACAACACCTTGAGTTGTATTTCGTTAGCAATATCGTTTAGGCTCATAATGCTAAGAAAGGGATCATTCAGTTGACATATCTATATTTTATAGCGCATCTATTAAGAGTCAAACCACTAATATGACTCACTGCCAAATATTTTCTCATTGGAACAAAATGATCCTCAGTTAGACTTAAACAAATTATGTAGCCCATAAATTTTATACTAAGCTGTATATACTAACACGACTGAGGCCAACAGTTAATGACTTCGTTGTTTAATTAATTGTTTTTATTTGGTCACCCCTAGCTTTCTTGCATACTTTTCTAGCACCAGTCAGCATTGGGTCTCCAGTTAAGATGTGGTTGGGCATACGTAATATATATCTCACATGCCTTAGTCGATGAATATTCATAGGTGTATCAACTAATTTACTACGTTTCCCTAATACCTTACAGCTAACCTAGTAGCCCTAAAAAAACATAAATGGTGTTTTAACTGCATCTATGACCAGTTACTAATACCCTACAATATTAATAACACTATGTTAAAAATACCATGCAACTTTACCGTTAATAAACAAAGTGACCTATTTGCTTTTGATAAATCACCAATATACATTATAATCTAATGAAAACTAGACATTTCTATGGTATTAGGCATTACATTATTTTTCTAATAATCAATATTGTTTCCAATTGTTTTTCATGGTACATTTTTCTGATAGTATTTTTGTTGTATTCTCAGTGAACTTTATTCGTCGAAGTATGTGTTGATCTATGAATATACCATAATCTTGACAATATTGACTATGTAATTTTGATTAATATAAATGTTTATATTCAACATTCTAGTATATGAAGTACACTAATTAAACTCATAATTCATGTCAACAAAGTTAGTTTTAAAGTAATTTTTTTCCACTAAGTACTAGTAACTAGGATATCATAACTTGTGACATCTTTAAATAGAATTAATTTATTAAACTTTGAAGTCTTCAAACGAGTATGATGCATAAAAACTACTGAAAGTTTTATGGTTTCCAATCTTAGTGGTAACATTAGTTCACAATGAAATATAAAAGTTCCCGTAAAACGATTTAGTTGGATTTCAACTATGTACTCAATTGAAGCTTATTTCTGATATTCCCCATTATGGACTGGTTTCAGTTGAAAAACAATTTGAAAACAAGAAGCTATAAATATCTGTTCCATATCGGTATGACATTTTACAACCTTAACATTGATCAAGTTCAAGACTTTCAAACATTCACTTAACAGTGACCGTTGATTTGTTGTCCATTAGTTTACATATTGAACCTCAATTAATTTACATCAGTTACAACATGATTGAACTTCCCTGGTCATTTCTTTTTACTATGGTTAATCAATAATAAGAATACGTTAATTATCATCGAGTGCTATGGAGATTGGCAATGGTATAAAATGAATCTCTTAATATTCCAGTAAGAAGCTAGTGATCTGTAGAGTCGACCAAGTTAGGAGCTAATGTGACTTTTAGCAAAAGCTACTTACAAAATACCATTTTAACCAAAGTTAATTAAAATGAGTTACAGAAAACGAACTATGGACTAAATCTCAGTCTTGCATCTATATCAGCTACCACTTGAATAGTTCAGTAGTAAAACCACAGACGATGAAATAAGTTCACCTTGATTTCAACTCTATACAGATTACCAGTCCCTTAAAAATCGTGAACCACTAGTTGACGTATTTTTGTAAGGTATACCTACACTTTTAAGAGAAACGTTGATCTGTAGAATATTTGAAGGCGTCTCACCTAGTATCACTGTTACAAACATTAACATTCAGCTATTCTGGCGGTTAGTTCCAACTAGTGAGTTGTTATACTTGTGTATACGTAAATCATCCTTCTATCTTCAAAACGATGAAAGATAAATTAAAGGGAATGGGAATTAAGCTTACAGCTAGTAAAAGCATTCAATACTCAATGGTAGACGCAATGCCAAATTTATATTAGTGTTGTATCTGAGCATGGATGGCCGATATTATCGATCTTGTTATCTGCAGCGCTATACCCAACAGCTAGCACCCAGCCTTGCCTTAATCTATTGCTCAGGTACAATAATCCGACTGATTTATCAAGAAGCCAACTAGTCACTCACACACGTATTACAACAACAACAAACCAATAATATACAAGATATATATATATATATATATATATATATATATATATATATATATATATATATATATATATACAATAAGGTTTAACCATTGACTCATGTCTGTCACACTATATTAACCAATCACATATCTTCTTCCAGATATGTCACCTCCCTTCTTTATTGTAGGACTTGACTTTAGGATCAATTTGCAATTGTTGTCTCTGTCTACGCGGTCTACACTTCACTTTATTCTGACCTTCATTTCTTTCCATATGTTGACTCATAGGTGATGACGTAGGTAGTGGTATGTCAAATGTATCATATACAATTGCCATGGCAATTCTACTTTTCGAGGGTGGGCCATCATTATCTCTTCTATGTCTCAGTTGATTAATATGTCGTATTATCATCATGCCACCCACCCTTACTTCATATACCACTTTGCCTGTCTTAGCAACAATTGTCCCACTGATCCATTTTGGCCTACTAGGCCTGTAATTACGGGCCTGGACACAGTCACCGACGTTTAAATCACGAGTCCTTTTATAACCATTCCAACCATTGATGTCACCTTGACTTTGTCTCTAGGGTGCACAATATCGAAATATGTGCTCATAGATCGGCCAAACATAATCTCAGCGGTAGACTTCTCATCTTTTCTGTTAAGGCTTGGCGTCGCTCTATATGAAACAAGAAACTATTGCAAGGCTTCCTCATCATTGACAGGCTCTCCTCCCCCTTTTAACTGGTTTCCAAAATAATCGGGGAATTCTTTCTGCAACTGTTTTATGCAATCTAAGCTACACTCATTTCCGATAGCTTTCTGTGCGGAAAGATTTGTAACGTTACAACAGACGGAGTTAAGTGGCACATTCCGAAATCCGAGTTTTCCGATCCAATCTACGCCCAGTAGATCGGATTTACAGTTTTTCGAAACAGCATTTACCGAATTCAGACTTACCACAAAAAGTAAGATTCAATACAACTTCGCCGAGAAAAATTATATCTCCTCTAGTAGCACTTTTGGCTTTATGCGACGTAGGATGCAACTCCGGTCGTCCAATCTTTAACCATGTTGCTTCTGAAATCATAGTAATATCCGACCCAGTATACACCTGTAACTTGATAGGATTACTCCCGTGATAGTGTCACAAATTTTCTCTTAGTATAGGAATTCACTCCTCGTGTCTGCAGAGTAACATTTGAATTTCGTGAGATGTCTTGACACTTATTCACATTATTAAACTTTCGGCATTTACTAGAACGGATATTTTTCCTCATTGTAAACTTGCAGCACTTTTGGATGTGACCCTTTTTACCACATTTAAAGCAATTGTTCTTTTTAAAACGACAAATTCTGGGAATGTGATAATCACCACAACGCCAGCATCGTAACCACCGATCCGTTTGATGCTTCACTTGATCATTCGTAACAATTCGTTTCTGTAATGTGGACTCATGCAAGGCATTAATTTCAACGGATTCATGACACTCCAACAGTTGGGTATCATGTTTCAGGTTTACAATCCGCTGACATTCCTCAGAAACAGACTGTAAGGTTATATGAGGATCAGCTTCGATCCTAGTTAACATGCGGGTGCGGACATCAGCATCTGCTGGCGACTTTAGACCGCAAACAAATACAAGACATTTGAACTGATCTGCAGTCATCTCAGACAGTCGGAATCGCTCACATTGGGAATTCACAAGGCTGGCATAAGTCAAATAGTCATCGTCAGGTTTTTTTACTAGTTGCAAGCAATTGTATCAAGTATGAAAAAGAGATGACCTTTCCCCAAATATGCGTGTCAGACACTCAACTGTGTCTGAAAACTGTAGGTCGGCCGGCTTCTTCGGAAGGATATAATTACAGTATTTCTCATGCGCAAATACATCAAGCTTCCGAAGTAACAGTCTGAGTTTCGAGCCTTCATCCCAATCTTTGAAATCATTAATAAATAAGTCTTCATATAGTCTAAACCAGGCTTTGAAGGTTACTCCATTTTCTGGATCATAAACAAACTGTGATATTGAATTTGCAATGGCTTCTGACGTCATAATAGAATTTTCGGAGCTTGACTTTTGTAAGACTGATAAACTCTTAACCATAAGCTCGATAAGAGTATTCTGTTGTTGTAGCAACAGCTTAATGTCCTCCATTATCAAGTATGAAACCTCCAACAATGAGGAAAATCTGAATTCAGTTTTCAGTCACCGTCAACGCTCCTATATCAGACGTAGGTTTTTCGTTTTAAATACCCGTCGCCATTGTTGTATCTGTCGCTACTGTTGTATCTGAGCAGGGATGGCCAATATTATCGATCTTGTTATCTGCAGCGCTATATCCCACAGCTAGCACCCAGCCTTGCCTTAATCTATTGCTCAGGTACAATAATCCGACTGATTTATCAAGAAGCCAACTAGTCACTCACACGTATGTATTACAACAATTAGTCTTATTAACTTCAAACCCTTAAAATGAAGAAAAAAGATATGACCGATTGAAAACGAATAATGATTGAAACATTCATTATAAACTAACTTTTCAAAACATGTCAGCATGTAACATACGTTTTAATTGCGCATACTGATTCAATTACTTAATAACCTAACTATATGATTCTATAGCAACAAGAAAATAACACTTGAGTGTATTATTTTGAAGTATTAACAAGATTGCACGTTTTTAGTATACTTGACATCTGGCTAGCAATAGAATACACGACAAGTATTTCATCACATTTGAAATTCATCAATCTAATGTCTCTATATTTCACTATTGACTTCAACGTAATGTCTCTTGTTTCGAACACTAATACATTATTCACTGAACTACTGATTTCAGATATCTCCTGACTTATTCAACCAATGTAAAGTTATTAGCAAAGGTTTAAAATCCTCCGATTGTTTATATTTTTAAATTGTAATTGATTAATTGCATATCTCCTTGTGAAACTATCACTGAACACTTCTTTTGCCTTCATTTATGACTATGCATAAAACAAAATATGTAGACGAGATTTTTACGTTATTTGACAACTAGTAATCAAAATACAGTGATTATAAGGGTGAAAATAAGCTCAAAAATGACAATCAAAAATAATACAACTATACGTTAACTAGGAAAAAAAGTAAACGATCAATACCTTGAACAAATATCACTAAAGACTAGTGAAGTTTCACCCCTACTTGTCATACCAGTAACAAAATGTCAAGTTTTTTTAAAACCTACATACAACGAGGTATGGTTTCATAGTGTACTTTTAAATAAAATGCATTACATTCCCAAAATAAATTGCAATGATATTTTGTTAGTACACTGATCACATAAGAACAAGTTTCAATTTAAATCCACTACCTCACTACATATCTCATTTGAAAAGATAATAAGAACATTACATTACTAAACGTTTTCGTTTCGATTCGCAAAATACTAAGCAGTTCGTTCTTAGATGTGGGTTTCGTGCAGGCTTGCACTAATCAGCATGGAGTGTATATAATCTTGTGAGAATTGGTACTGAGTGTTGAACTCGGACTTATGTCACCTAGTTTGATATTCTGAGGAGTTACTACTAAGCTATTGAGGTGATATCTGACTTCCTGTACGACTGAGATATTTACACTGATTGATCACTGAGTAGTAAACAGTGTTATTTTCGGCTAATCTATATTGCTAATCAGATAACGTCGACTAATTTGCAATAAAATACTGCAGGATTGAAGTGACCACCCCCTATCTAGGAAACACACAAGAAGACTCGAAAGTCAGTAAAGAAAAACAATAGATTGCCAAAATTTGCACCGGACAATATAGTTTCAAAACAAATAACATTTTCCCTACATAAATCCATATATTCGAGTACAAGTCTATTTCTTTCTGGATGATTTATATAGTTGTAAATAATTTCAAACAACTCGATATGGTCTTTGCATTCTTTGTACTTGTCAACGAAGTGATTTTATTGTACAAATGTACAGGGCCATTATCTATTGGTGGAACATTCTATTTTGATATGCGTTAAAAAAAATTAAATATTATATAGTGTAATCTTTTAAGTTTTGTTGCACACTGGTGAAAAGTAGTTATTCTACTACTGTTTATATTGTGTGTTTAGTATGATCTTCCATCAGATTTCGTCATAATTCACGCTTCCTAATACTTAACCAATCACTAATTCCGTGTATGAAGATTGTGAATGCGTAGGAAACTTGAATATCAACGGCATAGGAATAATACAGACAAAAAATTATCAGCTCTAACTTTGGTGAAATGAATAACCCACATTTTCATAGTTATGCTGACACTGCTTACAAGATAAGTACATTGAATCCTTTTTTAATCCATGATTGGCTACTACTCAGATAGTCAGTAGGATGAATAAATGTATAAAATATTGATAGTGCAATAATGAAGACTAAGTTTATCTTAGCTATGTGATATATTTGCGCAATACGTGTCGAACAATTTCATCACATACACACTTGTCAGATCATTTATATATGAGAAGTAAAGGTCACTAGACAAATTAGAGTATAAGCTGAAAAAACAAAGACAGTATAGAGAACAATGTTAATCAAGCTTTACCAGAGTAGGTTGGGTAGAAGTACAAATTTATTTTGAGGACACAAAGTGGGTTTGAACTTCTGTATAGCTAAAGCTTCAACAGAACTTGTTACATTTTCTCCTATACAACACCAAATAGGATGATGTGATATCAATTTTGTGGCCTGTCTCGGCTTAGTGTTTAACAGTCAACGATGATGGTTGCTTATCCTGTACTTTTATTTTGCCATTCAATATAGAAACACTTCTCTCCATAGTTTGACTTTAGTTTGACAACCAATAAAGCACCGAACAACCTTTATTTACTATTACTGTAGTTGCATATTTCTCATCTTCCTCAGCAAGCATGATACTCATTATGAAAACTTTACAGCTGTCTCAATTGGGTAAATGGTACTTTCTGATTAATGCTGATTACTGTCATAGAGCGAATGCTCTGATTTCACAATAAACAGGAAACATTTAAGTAATTTTGCTGATTCTTTGTTGACTATATTCGTTTTTTTCACGAAAGATTTATGCTTAAATCTTATGAGTATTTTAAGAATTGCACATAAATATTGCTGATAAGTATCAGCTAGTAAGGAAGCTCAATTCAGGTTTCCCTATCGATTTCTTGCAGCCACTTACATCAAGTCATTGATGTATTTGTGATCTACCAACGCCTATTTGAAATTAATGACAAAATATTGGCAGCGAGGAGATCAGTGCCATATTAATAGGCTAAAAGACTATTGTTTTTCCGAGCATTATCATGTATAATCTACACTCTTAAATTAATGACTCAACGAAAATCACGCAAGCTGAGTGAATTAAGAAGTCTTACATTTTAAAGCTTAGATATTGACAAATTAATTAATCCTGTGGAAACGTTTACTCTTGAATCTCGAAAACAGGTCGAGACCTTTATGTACATATGGTAAAGATATAAGGATTTTGTGTGAACTCGACATTCTAAAGACATCCGGAAAATATTCTACTCTTGGTAACAGAATCGGTATTTATGCAACCAAGACAATGATACACGGTTCGTCGTTTGATAGAATTCCCTTAGTTTTTATAGAATACTGATTGAATGATTCTGTACCAACATTTCGGGTTCTAAGAACATTTGTGTGGAATTTTCGGAGTTGTCACATTTTTAATTACTAGTTGGTTTAGGTGTTAGTAAAAACATTTGTCATTAATAAATACGCATATATAATTTGTTAAACCTATTTCTGTTAACAATTTGAACTTCGATACTTTATGAACATTTTTCCTAAGTTAGTAATAGATTATTATTACCTCATCTTCCCTGAACAACCAATTACGTGTTAAATGAATCAGTTTTAAATAATCCGAACACTATGTTAAATCACACGTTAAGGACACTCAGTTGTATTGAGATAAGCGAAAGTTTGTATACAAGGTCAGCTGAATCCGGATGTAGATATCCATGACTTTTTCAGTGTGATCTTCAGCACTTTCGATTATTTTTCTTTTCATTTAGTGTGAGAATGCTGCATTTTAGTGTTGTTTCCATTAAACATTTCATTGAAGAGTTTGAAGTTATATGTTAGTACAGAACAGCCTATCATGACTTATATAAGACAATTATGTTGAAAGTTAGATTTTGGAATGAATTTTTGAATAACACTCATTCATTAGTTGAACAAAAAGCAACAGAGAGTACTGTATATAATTCACTTAGGTAGCATTCAAAAGGGTATTGATGCAACATTTTATTTTATTTCATATTTAGCTAACAGTGGAATTCAAGATGATTATTTTGTCCTATTTGTGACTCATTGGCTGGATGTACTTGGATCCTAGTATTAATGTTTGCACTAAGATTCGGACTCCAAGGCTATCAATTCAAACGGTGGGGTGTTATTCACTAAACTGCTTAGTCCAATTAGCCATAAACCTATTCAATAGGAATGAATGCATTAATGAAAGTTTTTAATTTCTTGTTGTTGATTTTGACAACTGAAATTGATTAGTTTGTTCTTCCATGTACACGTCGTGAGTGGATTGCTTCGTCACAAATCTTAGTGTATCTTAATTATGCCGAGCACAACTAGAAAATACAAATTCATTCAACTGTTTGTAGTTCATTCTATATTTATGTATCATACCCTTGCAATTAATTATCTTGATATTAGTGAATATATAATATAATGAAGTTAAAATGTAACTGGATTGTTGCAGTACAGTTACGTCAGCTCTACTCTATCTAGAAATTAATATAATTATTAATTATTGTATTTGTTATCTCATTGCATAACTGCACTCTGCTTCATGAGTCGATATTATGAATCTGTTGGGCTTCTACTTCTTTCTCTTCGCAGATTCATAAATAGTGTACTTCATTCTAAAATAGTAAATAATTATTTTTTATCATTTGACCAGTTTTTTTCAACTTATTGTTTTGACTAAGCATGTACATATACACAGTGATAATGCTAATGCTGCAATAATAGTTATGATGTAATTATAGTTTTTTGTTTACATGCATTAACTAAATAGCTCTTAGATGTCATTGATTAAACGTAAACAGACATTTACAAAATAAAATTTTTGCAACAGGCTCAATGCAATTTTACTTAACCATAGCTGCCACCTTGATGTGGTAATCTGAATTTCCTATGTGGTGAATAAATTGAGCTTTATTGGATGGAACACTCATTGATTTTTATCTTATCATACTGTACAGGTCGGTTTGAGTGCTGTAAAACGAAAGTAACAGGCTTAGGGCTCCAGAACGAGATCGTGCTGACGATAGCAGTAAAATGGTTTTCTCAGATAACGATTATTTTGTCAATGCTACCTCCTCAAAATGAAGGACAAAGTTATAAAAAGTTAACCTTGTTAGTACACATGTCATCTGACTTCACGGATTTCCCATTTGGCATTTAAAGAGTGTTGGCACTTCAAAAACCACTCGTATAAAAGTCGTGTGTGACCAGTCTCAAGTAGTTTTCACTTGAACACTACAGTCGCACTCTTGGATTGATTAAATCATTGATAGCCAAAGCAGGAGAAGTCTTCCATGGTGTGGGCAGCAGGAAAGTGTTAGCCACCCTCGTACCTCTAACGGCGCTCAAGCTTAGTTTCAACTTTAGGCCGTTTTGTTAAAGTTTATTTGATTAAATATTCTCAAATATCAACGAACACCAGCTTTTATAGGAACGATTGAGCTTTTGGAGGATATAGATGATCCATGAAGCTATTAGGAATAATAAAAAAGAACAGTCGGAGCTAACCATCAACATATCTCTTTCGATCTAGCATTGGTTATAGTTAGCGCTTGTCAGAAAGGTGTACCTGCAATATTTAGAAAACTGATGTTCCTTATGAGTTATTCAGGATCAAATAGCTGATTGGTAACGTCTCATACCATTTTATTTTCTAACACAAGTTTGTAGCCTTCAGAAAGCATTATTTCCGTACTAACATAACCCAACTAACATGAATTCTTGGTTAAAATAGGTTTCAGTAATAACTAGTAAAATTCAAATTTCAATAAAATATACTATATCGATTAGTTGGTGAAAGTATAATCTGTTCATGATAAATTAGCTCAAACTTCTTGTAATTAGGCTTCTGACCTGACCATTTTGTAAACCTTGGTTGTGACAAAGATATGACTCACAAGGTATGATGAATAAGTGATTAACTTAATGATAAAATTTACTTTATGATCAGTTTAAATCATATTATGAAATAGGATTTTCTGATCTAATTGACGAAGTTTCTAACTTTTACTTGATTGAATTTTCTACAGTTTGATAATGGTAGGGTACTATTAGAAACAAAGGAGCACTGGACAACTGGTTCGTCCTAGTATGGAACTCCTCGACCGTATGCACCCTAGATTCCTCCCCAGGGACTTCAGGTTGGTGAACTTCTAACCCTCTGCACCACTGAGCCGCCATTTATTAATAGAATTCTAGTATTATGGGAGTAAGGTAGTTATCATCGATGACAATGGGTGGTCGTCGCACTATATCACTAATTGATGAAATGGGGGATTCTGCTATTAAATACCGGCTAAGTGGTACAGATAGTTCGGCGTTCGCCAACCTGAAGCCCCTTGGAGGAAATTTAGGGTCCCCACTGCTAAGGAGTCTTATACTAGAACGGAACAGTTGTCTAGTGCTTTCTGGTTTTCACTGGTAACCTAGTAACATCAATCTGTGATAAATTCAATCAACTAAACTTAATACTAATCTCCGCAAACCACCTCAATCTAAAGTTTCTTATTGTTAAAAATGAATTATTAGGATAATGATAAGTTGATGATACACAATGATATAATTTGGCTTAATAATGACTGCTTACGAATGATAGCAATGAAAAGACTTCTACTCAGAAAGATAGGTTTTTGTATCTAATACAACTATATGCATATACAGAAATTAGTAACAAACAAATGAACATGGTCAGATTTCAAAAATCATAAGAGAAAATCAATTTCATGGATCATTCGCTCTCAAATCAATTAAGACGCTAAAAAGACCATATTCCCTTTTGCCCATCACATCCAGTAATTGATGATCTTTTGATCACTAATGTTGAATAGTTGATTTCCCCGCCTCTTCTCCTAGTAAGCTGGAGATATTAAAGTAAAATAACTAACAGCTGATAAATGGTAAGAATCATGATTTCTCACAATTTCACTTAATTTGATATTTTGAACACTTGAATATATAATGATTCGAATTCTTCATCAAATTTGAATGCCACACACTTGGTGTTTAGTGAATTTTATCAACCGAAATTCGAATTCGTATCATCTACGTTTAAAGTCTGTGACTTTATTACTAAGCTATTCGGACAATTCTTGATATATTGTGGAACTTAGATATTTAAATTGATTGAAATCTATGCATACCAAATTGATTTATAATATTATATTAGCTTTCAATAATATCCACAACCCTCATTTATAAGGAAATTAACTCAAAATTTAAAGAAATGGAATTACGCTTCTGTAATGACATTTATGTCACGTTACTTAATATTTCCAAAGGCTCTTATCTTCTTTCATTGATATCATATCTCCATCTGTACACTCTCAATTTCTTTCCAAATACAACTGCATGTCGATTCGGTGTCTGTGACGTTTTGTCATACATACATATCTAACATATGCCTAAACCATCTCAGTTGATGGTTGTTTGTTCATCATTCGGTATATATATATATATATATATATATATATATATATATATAGTGTTAGTGGATTTTGTTGTCCAGTATGTTGTCATGTAGTTTGAATATGATTAGAATCCACCTAAACCAGAATTCAGGCACTCTCAATTCAGTATTACATATGAATAGCTTAATAACATAGAAGATAGTCAACGATTATTTTCACTGTATTTACTTATTTTCTATTTATTAATTAAAAAGAATCTTTCTTTTTTTATTCTGAAATCGAAAATCGAAAGTTATTTTGAAATACCGTATTTCATAGATTGTTGTTTTTGTTTATTAATTCTACAATCAATTTAAGTGTAAACAAAGTTTCTTGTTTACCTTTTGAAATTGTTTATTATTACAATAATAATCAATAATGAAATTCATGTGAAATTCTATAGATTTTAATAAGTATATCTTTTAAATTAAAGTTTATTTTTTAGCAAAAGATACAGTTAAACTGTTTTGCTTCATTTGGCAATAATAAGAAGAGAATATTAGATATTTTATCTATTATGTTAGTTACACTTAGCAACTATTTCTGAAACTTTTGTGTAATGGACTGACTTGTCCATTATAATGAATTAATTTAATTATATTGTTTGGAACAATTGTTCTTTTAGGTAGGTTAGTTCAAAAGCAGTATGAAGAAAAGCAACAAACCTATGATCTATGAGTGAAATCATACTGCCGAGTGTTAAGAAGTTTGACAGTAGTAAGGTGATTACTTCAAACAACTAGCATTACTGATATGCTGCCTTCTCCCAAAACTGCTCATCTCACCTTACCCCATGAATTTTTGTCGCTAGCAATAACGCTACATAAATACGACGCCAACGCATCTAAAACTAGCTCATGAAGGCCACCTATGATTAATTTCGATCCATTAGCCCTTAGGCTCTGCGGTTACAATCCCATGAGTTAAAAACCACCATTAGTCCAGTTCCGTGTTCAAACACCTCAAGAGGACGAATCCTTTCAGAGTGTAGGCAGTGAAGAAGTGGTAACTACCCTCTTACTTTAAACAGCCCCATAGACTGATGTAGTTAAATAACTACTGAAATTCAGAAAGGCACTTCTTCTAAATATCTATTTGTTGGAAAACAGTCATGTACAGTAAAGGGATGAGTCTATAATGAATAAGGAAAAATGAGTTACGTAATCATAATATAACATAGAATTTATCCCCTTCGAAAATTTGAATAATGCATGAACGACAATTGTATTTACCAGTTCACATGTACTTGAAAAGCAGGTACATTGGAAGGACAAAAAGATGAGCCTTTTCGCGATTTATTGAACGTATCCCGAAGAATTTATGTTTGAATGGAGCAAACACTTTTATAAGTTCAATTAAGCGTCATTTGGCAGATACATGACACAATGTTGATAAAACAAATGTTTTCGAAATTATCAATAAACGATATAAATCGATTCTATTAAAATTTGCTGAGTCCATTCAAATTAGCTTATTAAAACCTGACCTTTGTATTCGAAAACAATCACTAGTTAATCTTTTATTAGATTGATGACTCAGCTTGCGTTGGCAACTATAAATAATAAGAAGTCGGTGAGTTATACTCTAACATTTCTATCTTATTTCTCTTCTTCATTTATTCATAATAATAATGTATTCACAATTGTATTATTGAATTCTTTCAACTATTGATTAGATCTCTGATTCTTTCATCACTTATTGGAGTATTTTTTGAATCTTTTTTGATATTACGTAATTAAACTCTTGAATATTCATCTAATCTATTTATAAATACTCTAAATTCAACTTTTTTTTACAGTTTCACTATCTAAACAATTTAATGTTATCTGTTACACGTTTTAATTAATAAAACCAACATGTGTATTAATCATTTAACTTATCTAAAATCAATAGCATGTATGTAGCTGATGAGAATGCAACGAAATACATTGAATTTAGAGTACTCTACAAATGATGTCGTTTTGTATTGTTCAAATTATAGTATAATTAAAATAAATTATTACATAATTAGTTTAAATGGAAGGAGTTAGTGATTTGGAGCACATACTCTAGCTCCCTGTTTTCTTATAAATACTAACTGATAGTAATCTAAAGTATATTTCCACTGATGCTATAGATTTGATTTACAGAAGATCTCTTTTCTAGTGTTTAAAATTAATAATAACTGAAAACGCTATTGTTTGTCAGAGGAGAATTTGTAGAAAAGTGTATAATAATACTCATGTCAGAAATGTGTAACACCATTTCCTTTCAATATTTTGTGTAAATTAATCAAAGTAATAATGAATTGAAACACTGTAGTAGAGAAAAATGTCGAAAGTGATTACAATCACTTTTGATCTTTGTCTGAACTATCAATTTCATATCATGTTATATTGTTCATTCTTCAGGATTCATTTTTAAAATATACCTACTCTAATTGAATGTGTTTGTAACTTTTGTTGATGTTTCTTAAGACTTGAATTTAATTAGTCACTGTCTGAACTCAGTAGCTCAGTGAATAACGTGGTAGTGCTCAACACGAATGAACTAGCTTTGAGTCCCAGTGTAAGCACCAAAACTAAGATGTGGAATTTCGGTCTAACCGACGAATCTTAATCAGGACGAAATTCATCTCCTAGATTTCCTTTGCCAGCCGCATTCAGACTTTAGTCATATATCAACTTTGTTTAATTATTCCTTCAAATAGATATTATGATTCTATTTCATTTCTTTTTAAATTTTGTCGGTACGATAGTGTACGGTTTGAAAACTTGAGTTGTTACACAATAATGACTGACTGTTGTTGCCTATCATGTATCATCTAATCATCTGTAATATTGAAAAACCGTTTTCAAACTTACAATCTCTGAACGTTATTTAAAAAGAAATGAGGTTTATCAGCTGTGGGTATTCACCATGTTTCAAGTGTTCAGTAATAGTATTTCATCCAACATTCTGTCATTTTTATATTCACTTGGTTTTTATGTCACACATTAAAGTGTAATTCGCACTAGCAACTTTGTTCCAAGTCTATACTTTCTATATATTTATGTTTTCCATCTAGCGTACTGTGCTAACTACGTAGAACATGTTCATAGCAGTCACTTGTAGACACTTGTAATGAGATCCTTAGTGGTGGTTACATTATAATACTGCATTCACTTACCCATTAAACAAACCAAAAAATAACTAAAAACGTTGGATACAACGAAGTTGGTGAACATTTAAAACGTTAGAGATAACGTTAGCTTGATCATGTATAGGAAAAATGTATAAGTTTTGTCAATTAAATAAGATTTATTTATTTATGAATGAGACTGAAGATAAAGCAGCTACAGTCAAAGTGTAATGGAAACAAAAAATCATGAATGCATTCTGTTTATTTACCCGACTAGCCTCCAATGCATTTGGATAGTGGCCCTTCACAGTTTCTCTTTTGTTAGGTGTACTTGCTGTACACCTGCCAAGTAGGCGAGAAAAGCTACTACTGATGAGAGATCTGTTGCTCGTTGACTGATTTATCTGTTGAATAGATCACTTACAGTGATGATTAGCAGTGGTTGTTTCAATAACACAAGGACGACTTAGTTAGCAACATTATATTTGAAATATTTTGGGTAGTTGAAGTGAAAATCTGCTAACAAAGAAGCTACTTAAACTAGATGAAAAACATTTTAAAAATACACAGTAACTAGTCAAATGACTCAATGCGTACTAATAAAGGAATAAAATTTGTTATTTTAAAGTGAATTTTTGAATAAACAGGCCTATTGATGTACATATGTTAAGCTTTCAATCATTTCATCGTTGACGTAAAGCATTGCATCTGATCAATTTCTGCTATCATCCTGAGAGGATTTCCTTGATATTGTCGTTTAGTTATATGCTTTTACTATTGTTGGGATATGACTATCAATTAAATCTAAGAAATGCATTTCATAGATTATGTTTGACAGCCACTGATTAATACATACTAGTGAACAGTATGCTCATCCGTTATTAGACAGATGAATATCTCGCCTACATGATAAAATACGCAAATTAATAAAATTCATATAATCTTTCTCATTTCTGCTGAGATTTCGTCATACAATGATTGACCAGGACTGATGAAACTTATAAGATTAAGTGAATTTGTCGAAAGACATAACAAATGCATCTTCTATGGTCAATCTAAACTATAATGTAGATCAGTTCTGTATTAACATTTTGCATTACAAAGAAAAGAAACCTTTTTGATTTGAAAGCTATTAAGTTTCTATTCTTGATGTAAAAATCAATACATAAAGATACTGATATTTCTAAATGATATGTTCCAAAGAGAATGAAATGCCTGTTATGACGCAAAAAAATTGACTGTTATTGATTGATATAGAAGACCAAATAGTGGATACGGTCTTGTACTCACGTGGTTACAATAACAACGCAAATGGGTGCGTAGTCGAAGTCTGTATGTCTGCCCGATGTCCACTCGATCCTAGGCCAGAATAAAAAGAACGCAAATTAATGAATCACCCAGATAAAATCATGTGATATTTCAAACATTTCTTAATGTATACAAAAAGTTAGATCACACACAGTGAACCAATTAGTACTTTAATATTAATATGAAACAAAAGATACTGTGACAGTGAATATGGGGGAAGGGTAACGCGTCCACAACTAATTAAATGTAGTTCGTAAACGAAAGATGATATACTAATAGTAAATATACTGAACAGGACGATAAGATAAAAGAAACGCAGCAATAATAGAAATAAAACGTTTCCATTATTCACAACCAAAATAATTGTAATCGTCATCTAAACTATAGTTGTAAAAGTTTACAACACTTCCCTAGTCATTCAACATAACACATTGTTAATCACATTACAATATTATTGATAAGAAAATATATGTCAAACCTGATATCACGAATTGATCTGAATCAGACAACCATTTATCACCTGGAAGTACAGGACAACTGTTTCGCCCTAGTATGGGACTCTTCAGCAGTGCATATCCACTACCCCGATCGAACCCAGGACCCTCTGTCTCCGTGACGAGCACTTCACGATTGGACCACTGAGTCGGCTCTTAACAGTTGATATTTTTAATTCAGTGTCGGGTGTGAGGCAGTTACCCACCGACGGCAACAGATGAGGTCACACAAACGTATCACGAATCGGTTGAATCAGAAATACCAATTGTTAGGAGCCGACTAAGTGTTTCAATGGTAAAGTGCCCGTTATAGAACCAAAGGATCCTGGGTTCGATCCCCAACAGGGTCGTGGATATGCACTACTGAAGAGTTCCATACTAGGACGAAACAGCTGTCCAGTGCTTCCAGGTGATCAATAGTTGTTTGATTCAGATCAATTTGTGATATAAGGATAGACAAATTAATTAGCTTTACAACAACCCCTTAATTGTGAGAAAATGTATGTATGTACGTCTATTTTAATTCTATTGTATCTAATCAATATATTATTCATCTAATAAACAAAACAAAAAAATGTATTCATATGAATTGCAAATTTTTATTGATTACATCATTTTTTTTAATCATTTTAAAAAAAATCAAATTTCATTTTTATTCTTTTATCATACATTCAAATTGTTAAATTAAATGATTTCAATATTGATTTTGTTGATCAATACATTGGAAATGAAGATACAAAAAAAAACAATCAATTAAAAGCTTTTTTTTTCTAAAAGTCTGTAATAGATTCTTTCTTATTTATTAAACCTAGAATATAACTAGTAGTAGAATATGCAATGCATGTTTCTTTCTACCTGAGACTCGTCAGTAGAACTTACATGTATGCTAATGTTAGCATTAAGACTCAAATTAAGTAGCTTCACTTTAAATTCTAACAATTTATCCATTAATTTATTGAGTTCCGATAGTAACTGATTTATTCAATTGGTATAAATGTATACTTATGTATGAGTTAAAATCTCCAAGTTGATATTATGAACTTCATTTTATCAGTTACTTAATGCGTTTATGGACTTCATCCATATTACCATTTAATTACAGGCTTCAAGTGAAATAAATAGAATCATCGAAGCAATCCGTTTAGAATGGATCCACTTATACCTCTTCTTCTACTCTAATTTGTTATCGAATTCTACTACTCAAGTTGGAATGCGTCTACTAATCTAAGTGATTTAGCATTGTTTGCACTATTTTTCTGGAGTCAATCTCCAAGATGCCTTTTTTTCTTAAATAGATTTCGTTTTATTGGTGGCTCATCGGGAAAGTGTTTCTAAAGTAATGGTTGAAACTGATACCTTATATATGATTCGCTTTCGCTGAGTTATTCAGGCCACGACTGACCTGTTTTAGGACTGAGGCGTATTTTCGTCGTTGAAATATACTGGTATGTCATGTTAACATTATCTCTAGTACATTTCTTATCATTTTCACTTTTCTGTTTTGTTTCATTCAACGAACATTAGTGTTCAACCAGTCCATGTCATCGTCGTGAAGAAGATAATAAAGTTGCTGTAGAAGAATTCAAGCGTGATTTAAGCCGACGGAATGTATTTCGATGTTATGCTCCACCACTAACAACCCATTCATTATATACTGTTTCAACAAATCAACAGTCTTCTTCGTATATTCCCTCGTCTTCTCAATCATTTACATTATCTAATAGTTCTACAGTGTCTACAAGTAAATCATCACCAATTAATCGTCATCTACCTCTTCATAGTCAAACAGATCTTAAAGATGCTGCAGCTATCTTACATCGTTTATATACACCATCAATGTTTATGCATGGTCTCCTATGGCCTGGTGGCATATTTCTAATTGCCTTAATCATTTTACTGTTTACATATTTTACAGATTCATGTGAAGCATGGGCTGGGGATAAAACTGTTATTGCTTAAGGAAATACAAGTAAACATATAATGTAAAATCCGATTTTAATTATCTTTAATTCTAGATAGATGCATGCAAATAAACCATTGAAACTGATGGCATCATGTTAAAATTGTTTTTCAAGTTAATTTCAGAAGATTCTAATTAACTGACTAATAGTGATCATATCCCATTATTCTGTGTTTTGTTCCTTACTCTTGTGGGTTATTCAGTTTGTATATTTATGTGCATTTGTTTGCATTGGTGTGTAACTTGTATATGTGTTTAGAGCTTGACAAATGAAGAGTAAGACTAGAATCTATACGATATTTTGTCATTTTTTTAAATGTTTGTGTTCATGAAATTCTTAATAATTATGAATTATAAATTCTTGGATATTTGTAATCGGGTGTTGTGGAAATTGTTGAATGCTGATTTGATATCACGAATTAGTTTGAATTAGACAACCATTAATCATCTGGAAGCACCAGACAGCTATTTCGTCCTAGTATGGGGCTCTTTAGCAGTCCGCATTCACAATCCCATCAGGGATCAAACCCAAGACCCTCTTGCTTGGCGGCAATATTTGTCATTATCATGAAATCTATTGAAACGAGCTTTAATCTTGAACTAATACAAAAGATTGAGGCTGTGTGTATAGCCTTACAATTCTTATAGTTCTAGGCAATCCTGATCTTCTTAAGGCCAAGAACTGTAAAACCAAGTGTCAATTGCAGGAGCTTATGGAAATTATATTTCATAGAACTAATAAAAGCAAAGGATGAAACCAGACGAATACAATAGAAGACTTTTTGAAACAACAAGAAGTAGGTCAATATTATATGGACAGACAAAAAAGCAAAAGATATTTGTTTATCGTATATCTAATCAAAATTTTAGTTACCTAATATAAGACTACAGCAATGTATACTGTTATATGAAAATTCATGATGATTAAATGTTTGATGTCTGTAAGCTTCAGTACCAATAGTAATACTACTAAGTCACAGTTTCATCCACTTGAAATTTCTGCTTAACACAAAGGATTCTGAATGCTTTTATTCTATCTAACCTAGTAAATGAATTCATTTGACGTTATTAGGATGTTAGGTGGTTTCAAGTTGTCGTCAAAAAACCATGAACCTAGATTTTTTGCTAGTTAGTAATTGTCACCAAGGCATACCTTGTAGGACTCAGTGCTCTATAACATTAAACCTAGGTTCGAATTTTCCTACCATCCACCTAACGAGATATCAAGTCACTCAGATTAGTGGTCATATTGAAATTTGGATTCATACAGTCCGAATAGTATTATGTGTAAATAAACATGAACGTATTCGCTTCGCAGTTGTCACTTATCATCATCTTAGTTCAACTTAGACATTCGCAAGCACTCTCAAAGAGGTGATTACTAGTCGTTACATTTCCTTTGCATGTGAATTCGTCTAACAGATTTTTTTTCAAGAGGTTTTTTTTCATTTCCAGCGAAATTCAAACTTATTTCTAATTTAATCTCAGTTTCGAGAATCTATGTTTGATTAAATCTAAGTTAAACAGAGTGTGTTTTGATAACGTCGACTGGTTACTATTATGTGAAATATATGATATTTGTCTAGTCCTATTTAGCGCTGATTAGATTCAATCGACTGCTTTCCAATATGGTCACTAGTCTAAGTGGCTAGAATTCACACTTACTATATTGTGGTGGGTGATTGTTTAGAAGTAGTCAGTAGAAAGACTTGTGCATAAGCTTCGTGTTATTTGACACTCGTCAACATATCAGACCTGTAATCTAGAGAAAGCTGATGCATTTTAAAGTGTTCAACAAGTCACTCAGTTTCACAGATACATCTTAGTGGCACGTTCCAAATAATACGTAACCTAGGTTTAAGGTATTCTGCTTACTAATCCTAAACCATTTTCCATAAACTTAAGTGACATTCTTCACATTTGATAAAAACATTATTATGGCAATAGCTACACATGGGTGCTGTGGAAATTATAGAGTTTGAATTTGATATTACGAAACTAACTTGTTTAGATAGTCACTGAATGTAATGAAACACTGGACAAATGTGTTGTCCTCGTATGGAACTCTTCTATAAAAGTTTATATTCATGTCTCTGCTGAAAATCGATCACAGAACCTTCAGGCTTCACAGTGAATGCGAAGCCCTTAGATCACTGATCCGGTATCCAGTGGTTGGCATTTTTAAATTCAGTTTGTGATAAATATTAAGCGACCTCATACATTGCGATCGGTGAGTAAATAACTGACGCCCAACATAGCTGAACTCCACTAGTTTCATTTTCTCACTAGAACTCCGAAATTATAGCCTGGAGTCAGTCATCAATAAACGCATGATTGTTATTATTGTGGGAATAGTTAAATTTGATATCACGAAACAGCTTTTGAATGATTCTTGGTTTTCAACAGTTGTCTGACAAGGAAACAAATGATGACAATGAAACTCTAAACAACAACCAACCACAAAGGAACACCAGAACAAGTTGAATGAGGGATTATTAACCGAAAATTTCATTTATATTTGATACTCGTGCTGATGATGTTGTCCAAAACAATAATGAAAGCTTCGTAATCAAATCATTTATCCCAATGAACACACCAGAAAATATATCTTATAACCGAAACCAAAGATAGTCGTACTGAATTAATCTTTGTTCTACTATTCGGAGTATGAAGTGTACAAATCATAGGGAAACTGATTAAGTGAAGACATGTGGAAAAGATAAATTCACTCTTAATATGCAATTACATTTGAGATTTATCTGTGTGGCTAGAAAATAAAGTATACATTGTGCACCATTATCTGCATCAGTCAATTAAGTTATTAAGTGGTCTAAAATATGTTGATACATGAAGACTACCGGGTCGGGATCTGAGTGATAATCGCAAACAGTGATTAGCGATACTGGATGGCATGATTCAGAATCGGTCACAGCAATATAGATTTTTCTTTATACATACAACTTTATTTCTACTTACTAGACTATTTATTATCTGGTATTGGGCTCGTTAATACTATCCCTTTGTATGAATGAAGCACAAGAATTTGAGATAACGCAAGCATGGTTCGGGTTCTATGTTGGTTATAATTGACTGTCATCTCTTCAATTATGTCAAGCTTACATACATTTAAACTGAGGTAGTTTTTTAATTACTGTCACACACGATTTATTTTTCCTGTTACGATGTTACACAGAGAGCAACAATTGAAGTCTGTATACATAGTGACTGTCTATGTTCTCTTGAGGATCATTAGGCCTTGACACTTAATAAAGTGGAACAAAGTTTATGAAGCTATAAATCTACTACAGAGAGTTAGGTGTATTTAATTATTACTCGCTTAATGCTATAAACGGATGATATACATTAATTATATTGTTAGAAAAAAGAAAGATGAACTTCTACTACGTAGTATGCGTTTCAAGCTTTAGTCATAAATAAAAGGAGAAGATAACATTTATGAAGTGAAGGGATAATTTACTGTCATTATTATTGTAAGTATTTCAGTTCTACGTTCATTGGTTGCAAAGAAACGTTTCGAATTCGATATGGGTATAACCGATTAGTAAAATGCGAAACTCTCTACAAGCAAGCGTGTGACGCCAAGTATTTGACTAATGATTCACGAAATCGAGAGCTTAATGAGAACCCGTTATAAATTATTATCATAATTATTTGCGTCTACCCTGATCTTGCTAAAACCATTGAATGTGTCGGCCAAAATGTCAACAAAACAATCGCTTTTAGTGTTTGCAAAAATCTGTGTTGTTCTGAGGGATGTATTAAACCATTTACGAAATGATAGGAAGTGGGCTAATATTACAGTGAGGTGTGAAATCGTATTAGCTGAATAGCACTTCGTAAATACGACGAAGTAAGAATGAGTAAACGTTTTCCTGAATTAGCGTACACTATTTTGATGTACAACATTAACAGAGGAAAGTAAGCAGAGAACATGTGTTATGAAGTAAATGCATACAGCTTTCATTTGTAATTGACAAAACATTATTTACTTACACCCGTCGCTCCTCACAGAGGAGCATAGGCCGCTTACTAGTATTCTCAATTGAATTCTATCTTGAGCAGTCCTTTCCAGCTGTTTCCAGTTGTTGTTCATCCTTTTGATATCTACTTCCGATTCTCGATGCAGTATGTTATTTGGTCTTCCTTTTTTCCGTTTCCCAACATGATTCCAAATAAATGCTTGTCTCGTGATGCAATCTAATGATTTCCGCAATGTATATCCTATCCACTTCCAACGTCGTTTCCTGATTTCCTCTTCGGCTGGAAGTTGGTTTGTCATCTCCCATAGGAGGCTATTGAAGATGGTTTCCGGCCAACGGACATTTAGTATCTTGCGTAGATAGTCGTTTATAGATGCTTATACCTTTCTGAGGGTGTTTGAAGTAGTTCTTTACGTTTCAGCTCCATGGTGAAGAACTGTCTTGATGTTCGAATTGAAAAGTCTGACTTTGAGGTTGGTCGATAGTTGTTTGGAGTCCCATACGTTCTTCAACTGTAAGAATGCTGCCCTTGCTTTGCCGATTCTTGCCTTTACATCAGCATCAGATCCTCCTTGTTCATTGATGGTGCTAACCAGGTATGTGACAGTATCCACTTCTATCAAAGTTTCTCCATCAAGTTCAATTAGGTTGGTTCTTTCTATGTTGTATTTGAGGATCTTGCTCTTTCCCTTATGTATGTTCAGGCCTACTGATGCTGTGATTGCTGCTACGTTGATTGTCTTCACTTGAATTTGTTGGTGTGTATGAGATAGAAGAGCTAGATCATCCGCGAAGTCCAAATCATCAAGTCGAATCCTACTTGTCCAATAAATTACATGCATCTTAGATGTGGAGGTCTTCATGATCCAATCAACCACTAGAAGGAAAAAAGAGGAGACAGTAGGCAGCTTGTTTGACTCCGGTCCTCACTGGAAATGCATCTGTCAGCTGTCCTCTATGCATGATTTTGCACTATAGTCCGTCGTAAGAATTTCAGATAACATTGACGAGTTCTTCTGGTACGCCATCGTGTCGAAGAAGCTTCCATAGTTTTCTCCTGTCTACACTGTCTGCACCTCATAGTAAATGAAGTTGATGTACAGTGACGAGTTCCATTCAATCGACTGTTCAATGATGATGGTCTATGCACGACCTATCCTTACGGGATCCAGCCTATTGATCTCGAAGTTGAGCATCCATGGAATCTTTCATTGTGTTTAACAACACTCTGTTGAAGACTTTCCCTGGTACTGACAATAGTAAGATCTCTATGTAGTTCTCACAATCGCTCAAATCTCCTTTCTTTGGTATCTTGATAAGATGCCCTTCTTTCCAGTCTTCCGGCACCTGTTCTTCCTCCCAGATCTTCCTGAATAAAAAGTGAAGAATCCTTGCCGTTACATCTATATCTGACTTGAGTGCTTCACCTGGTATATTGTCAGGTCCTGTTGCTTTCCCACTTTTGATTTGTTTGATGACTATCTTGAATTCTTCCATCGTTGGTGGAGTGACATCTATCAGGAGATCTGTGGATGCTCCTTCGATGTCTGGTGGGTTCGGTGGGGCTGGCCTATTCAAGAGTTCCTCAAAGTGTTCTTCCCATCTGTTCCTCCATTCTTGAATCTCGGTGGTTGGCTTTCCTTATTTGTTCTTAACCGGTCGCTCTGGTTTACTATATTTGCCTACCAGTTTCTTCGGTGTGTCATATTTCCTTCTCTTGCAGCTTTTTCCGCTGTTGTTGCAAGGCTTCTAATGTATTTCCGTCAGCTCCTCTCCAGGTGCTCACTCAGCCTATAGCTCTTCTAGGGTTACTATCGGTCCCAAGTTCTGGTAAAGGATGAGGGTTGGGCATGGGGCTAGCATTCCCATCCCGGAAAACACAAGCTTGATAGAAAAATACGCTAATCAGATTAAACGTTCACATTGCTCATCAATTCAAAGAAAAAGTACCATGGAATTCACTACACTCAGCTGCAGAAAATATCTTCAGTGTGTAAAACGTTACACAAATAACGATACATTTCTACATTGAAACAGCAAGGATTGATGAATCACTGAAAAGAGGAGAATGCACATTGAACGAAACATATTCTTCAGTATGGTGTAGAAGATAAACGAGATGATGCAACCTACGATAGCTATATGTTTTTGATTAGTTACCATGACAATTTTGAGAATTTCAATTAACTTATGCTAGCAACTCATCTCATTCGTCTTTTGACGAGAGTTGGAATAAGAAATTATATAGGAGTTATGTATCAGAGTTGTGGATAGAAATTTTATGAATGAAATCTATTCAATAAGATGAATTATTCCAGTCTAAAGAATTCAGTAAGGATATCTCAACAACGTTAAATCAGTCTGACTAGGAGAGAAAGAATGAACAGTGTGCATATATGCAAAGTTAGTTTTAAGATATGAAGTGCACAAAAATAACAATGTAATATGATACTTTTAAATAGGAATCGCCCTCTAAATGTAAACAAACGGATTCATAAAATGTGGATCCCAAGTGTACGGAAGATAAGTCTAATCGGTAGGACTAAACTACATTACTACTTTTGTGAGAAAAAAAAGTAACCTTAGCTTATCGCATTTCTGCTGGCAACTGATTTCTCCCATTTCAAGTTTGAAACTTCAAAGTATTATCCTACAAAGTGTTGCTTTATCTCAAAGATACGTTGTAAGCACAAATTTATCCAATTCGGGAAGCATATCCTATGGGACAATTATAATTATTCCAACAGTTCACCGCAACCTGGAGAAGTGGTTTCGAAATCTGTTTGGTCTGGCTCTATTGTTTAGTCCTACCTTGAAATCAATTAAGATTGGTAAACAATCTCACCAGTAGACTAGTCCGAACTTCACATCAGGGAAACAATCAGTAACCAGTTTTATCGAATATGAAAATAAATCACAGGTATAATGTCAACTATTATTTGTCCAATCGAATGTTCACTCACCTCAAAATGTGAGTAATTATCAATGAACTAGTGGTTTGAATGTATTAAGTATAGGAATGCGTACATGGGCTATGGTTTTAAAGTATGTTGTCAAGTTACGTAAACATACAGAGAATCCTTTTGAACTAGAACTGAGATACTACATAGTACGTCTGTATATTTTAGCAACGCCCTTGTATTCCTACGCAGTTTACAGTTGTGGCATAAACCTCTGTGAGCATACACTACAATACTGGCTATGGTCATAGGTAAATTTAGACAGTCTGAAGATTGACGTGTCAGACCATAAAAGTTAAAATACGTGATAAATATTGTTGATCGACGAATGAATACATACTGAATAGTTGAACTATGCAATTTGACTAAAAATAAGAAAATAAGTAAATAAATCTATGTTTATATCACTGTGTTAGTTAGAGAGTGAAGTAGTTGAATACTTGTATTCATTTTGTTTACAAATATGATCACTTACATATACCATAATTTCGATGTTTATGTTTATCGTAAATTCACCATCAAATTCACTATCAAAACAAACCTAAGTTTCTCAAGGGCTTTCAGGAAACACTAGACCACTAGTACCACTGGGTTAGCTTTAAATACTAGAATAACCATTCCGATCATTTTGTGATGCGGTGAGATGATTTTCTAGTGGTATGAAAACGGACAAGCTGAAAATATCCGACTGCTTTTTCCAGTAAATGAGAAAAGAATTTTTATTACTACACAAAAATTATTGTACAATAAAAGACTGTGGCTGAGGAGCTTCATACAAAGACGAACAGCTGTCAAGTGACCTCCTGTTTCTGATGGCATCGAACCGAGGTCAACCTGTGATGAACACAAACAACAAATTAAAAATAAACCTCTGCACAGCAACACCAACTTAGAATCTTGCCAGTTAGATCCATGAGATGTGATTGAATGATTTTTTTAAACACATAATTCTGGCTTTGCATGTATATTGTGAAAGCCTTAGCGATATGCATTAGGCAGAAAATCATTGATTTACTTTTTATTCTCGTTATAGACTACTTTGAAAGATGGATCTCTCCTAATCTGACAGCAGTTGGTGACTTAAAGTTCTCACTATTATTTTCTAAATCAACCGTCATTGAGTCCCTTCAATCACGCAAAATAGTACTCTTACATTTTTTGCTGCAAGAGATGAATTGAACGACTAGCAAACCTTACTTCACAAGAACAACTGAATTAATGAATGTAAATTGGGAAAAAAAACAATAGTAATAATTTGTTCTTTGAGTTGTTCATGAGATGGACTAGAAAACACAATTTTTAGGTCTATTTCTGGAGTATAAAATTGTTTTCATCAGTTTATCACCTATGAAATCAACATATAATTACAATGTTATCTTTAATACACAGATTATAGATTATCTTCGATATTGATGAACTTTGCTGAAAGGAAGGAGTGGGGTGAATTGAATTAAAGATACTTATTAACTGACTATTTTATGTAGGTTACCAGTACACGCATCTTTATTACAGTAAGCGAATTTTTTCAACTAATGAATACTGCAAAACTATGACTAGTGTCTCTTCATCACATATTTAATTCAGTTTTGATGTGTACACAGGCAGACCAAATCAGCTTAATTTAGTCGTCTATTAAATATGTGAACACAAAATTAAATTATACGTACACACACATACACTCAATACATAATGACATACACACACAGAATACACAGTTTATGTGACCTTGTCATGTCTGCACATCATTAACGACAGGCTAATTTATTAACGAATAAGGTTTTAATGTAGTTTGTAGGTCAATATTAATTGATCGATTAAAAGGCGTCCATGCTTTATTGGTTTTTTTTTCAAAATTACAATCAATTCTTCAGAATACGCTTCTGGAATTTTAAATTATCGAATACTTGGTTGATTTTTAAAGTTATTCTTATACATTCCAGTGTGAACTCATCTAAACATTCCTATCACATCTGTGATTATCAGTACACATCATTTTCTTTATTCATTAGTGCAATTTATCCTATTTTTGTGTACACATGTTTGTAAGACCACCTACAATTCGAACAAATAGAAATCCTCGTAGACGACCTCTACCTGTACGTGCTCCTTTGAAGGAAATAAATCGTCCTCTGTTACGACAAGTGGTTAGAAATAGTCGATCAAATCCATGTTATGAAGCATACATTTTAGAAGTTAGAGAAGGTCCTACAGTTAATGGCAGCACAAATCCATGGATTAGTGTACGCGATAATGTTAAAGGAAATAATTTTGTTGGGCTGCCTGTTTCTATTTGTAACACACTATTGAAACACTTATTAACATGTGCTACAGTTGGTGATGAGCATGAAATCGACAGTTCTGAGGATAGTGAGAATACTTGTACTTCTTCACCATCCCCTAAAATTGCAGAAGAGACAAGCCCAACTGAAGTATTTGGTGAAGGGGCATCCGAAGGTGAAAGAGTGGTCAAGAAAATCTCTTCAAGAGTCAAACCTATGTTTCAGCTATGTATGTTGAAACCTATAAGAATAGTATGTGAAGCGACAGGATGTACGTTGGAGGTTACAGTACGGAATCCTACAGCGAAACAAGCGTCTCCTAGTACAGAAGAACCAACACAAACAGTCCAAGTAGATCCCGAAAGACGATGGCTTATATCAGCCCCACTAGAAGTAAAAGGAAATATTTCTTCGAGTGGAGACCAAACCTTGGATAGTAGTGACATCGGCAATACCACCAATGGAAATAGTAGACGCCAGTACCCATGGGAAACGCGTGGTACATTGGAATTACATGAGAGCTTGATGCCTAAACTTCTAGCATTTCTTGGTAAGTTTGATCTTTGAGCGATATATATCTGTAATTTGATTATAGTCTAACCAGGAAACTTGTTCACTTATTTTTATATCCAGCCGCCTTGGCATTTTTGTATTACAGTTAATTGAACTGAACTTTACTGTCTACATTCCGATTTAATGTTATCTCAGAGTTCTAAGATATATGCGCTACCTCTGCTAGCTTTCGAATTTTAATTATGACCTCATTTCTGTATTTTGAGCTTAAACCACGCTCTCCTAGTGAAATATCCATATTTGGGAAACCTCATTGTTCATCATACGCGTGTGACTCACAGCTAAGTATTTTGGGCTAGGTTCTGTAATCATCCATCACCTTATACTAGATACCCTAAGGCATTCTTACAACGGACTTATTAAATTTACAGTATTAGGCATTAATAGTAAGTGCAAGCAAGAACTGACGAACATCATATTTCAAAATCAGCAAAGTTTATGAATATGCCACAGAAGTAAATAGTAGTGGAACATTTTAACTCTACAGTAATTGGAACTGTCACTCCAGTAGACCATATTCAGACAGCATCAGTCTATGAAGTCATCTCTTGTTATAGATCATGTAGAATGTAATAAGTAGTTTTCGAGATGATAGGGGTCGTCGGTTGGTAATCTGTAGAAATGTCACAATATCTTAGATGTATTCACTCTTAACTTCCTACATTTCGGACTGTGCTCTACATTTTCTATCCATATTCATATCTATTTTCACGTGGTCAGCTCTGCTTAGTAAACTTATCCACTTTTATATAGGGTTATTTCCCTATATACCTGTATATGTATATTACCAGGTTAGTACTAGGCTATGATGTCCTACCAATGAGGCTTCCGGAATGAATAGGATATAGCTGAAATAATGATGTTGATATTAGGGTGAAGGCTTTCTAATTTAAATGAAATAGTGATAATTGCTTATCTGAAAGAAAGAAAACATTCTTTAAAGAACAATGCTTTGTAATTGTGATTAAATTTGATTCATGTTCACTTTAAGAATCACCCATTATTGGCACTATAGTTAAATTCTATCGAAATCTGTATTAATGACATGCTTATTTTTACGCAACAGAGGTACAGTCTAGTTTTTGATTAATTTAGTCTGAAACCTTTTCCTATAAATGTGTGGGTTACTGGGACGGAGAATTAAATTTAGAAGTTCGATAAGATCATCTCTACATGAGGTTCATTATACGAGATCATTTATATCATAGAAATTAGACATTTTGGCGCTACGATATCTGAATTCTTTTTATAAAAAAGATTTAAAACCGTTTATATTCAATCTTCTCTGTTATTTGTATTTTAGATTATGCTTGAATTTATTAAATTCGTGATTTACGCTCTGAATAACAGTTTTGAGCATCTGCTACTTATCCATGATATTCATTAGATTAGAATAATTAGACTTGAAGTAAAAGTTTGTATTTAATTTGTACTCAAATTAATTGTTATTGTAGTTGCGTGCACAGAGAAGAAACCAATAGTTCACCTTTCATAGTTGTTTTTTACTTGTAAGATTATCAATTCGTGTTGGTTTTTCAGTGTCTAAATTATTTCCATCCACTAAATTTAAATTAGCCTTACTAGTAATAGTTTTATTTTACTAATGTTTTATTTTACTAATTTTACTAATGGCTCTGAACACGATGAAGAGCGAAAACAAATCAAATCTAAATTAAGTAGAAGTTTACGAAACGATCGTGAGCAGTGGTGGGCAACGAAAGCAAAAGAGATGGAAAAGGCAGCGGCTTTAGGCAACACTAGGCAGCTTTATAGACTAATCAGGGAAACCGGAATTAAGAAGTCAAGGATAAGTGAAACTATCTCCGAGAAAGATGATACTGTAATCTGCTCTCAACCCAGACGTTTAGAACGATGGGCCGAACACTTCAAGGAACAGTTTAGCTGGCCTTCAGCTACTCTACAATTACCCAGCATTTCCACTCAAGCTAAATGGAACATTGAAGTAGGCCCCCCGACACTAGCTGAAGTTCGAAAAGCTATATCTAACCTGAAACGAGGAAGAGCAGCTGGTCCAGATGGGCTAACCCCAGAGGTTTTCAAAGATGGTGGTCCAGTCTTGGCGATTAGGTTGACTAGTATTTTAGCTAAAGTCTGGGAACTAGATAAAATTCCATCCGACTGGTCTAAATCACTAATAGTCCCAATATATAAGAAAGGACCAAAATCATCTTGTGATAACCATAGAGGGATTAGTTTGACTAATATAGCATCTAAAATACTAGCCTCAATAATTATCGGACGTTTAACAAAGACTCGTGAACTACAAACACGAGAAAACCAGGCTGGCTTCAGACCTGGTCGTGGTTGCATCGACCACATATTCACCATTCGTCAAGTTTTAGAACACAGGCACGCCTACCGGCGTCCTACAATGGTGGTTTTCCTCGACTTAAAGGCAGCATTCGACTCAGTTGACCGTGAGGTTCTGTGGCAGTGTCTGTCATTAAAAGGTGTACCTCAGAAGTACATAAACCTTGTGAAGGCTCTTTACTCGAACACTACCAGTCGAGTCAGAGCTTATGGCGAACTGTCATCTGACTTTGCGACCTCAAGTGGTGTCCGTCAAGGCTGCCCACTATCTCCGTTTTTGTTTAATTTTATCATAGACGTGCTACTGGAAGTAACGCTTTCTTCGGCTGAATTTTCTGGGATTGATCTCCTTCCAGGAGGTCCACTCATCGACTTGGAATACGCAGACGACATAGTCCTGTTTGGTGAAGAGACTGATAAGATGCAGAGTCTTCTTGTTGCACTGAGCGACAATGCCAGGATGTTTGGGATGCGTTTCTCCCCCTCTAAGTGTAAATTGTTACTTCAGGACTGGCCTGCGTCAACCCCTAAACTAAGGATAGGGAGTGAAGAAGTTGAATGCGTTGATAACTTCACTTATCTTGGAAGTCTGATCAGCCCTAATGGGTTGGTGTCTGACGAAATTTCTGCACGAATTCGAAAGGCTCGTTTGGCTTTTGCCAACTTACGTCATCTATGGCGTAGGCGTGATATTCGTCTATCAACTAAAGGACGAGTATATTGCACAGCAGTTCGTCCTGTTCTACTTTACGGCTGTGAAACATGGCCATTAAGGGTAGAAGACACTCGTAGGTTACTAGCATTTGATCACAGATGTCTTAGAAATATATCTCGTACCTGCTGGGATCTCCGGATAACTAATAATGAGGTTAGACGAAGGGTATTAGGGAATAATGGTAAATCTGTTGATGAGGTTATGAAACTTCATCGACTGAGATGGTTGGGGCATGTGTTACGTATGTCCGAACACCGGTTACCACGTCGCTCAATGATGACTAGTATTGGGGTGGGTTGGAAAAGGGTTAGGGGCGGCCAAACCAAAACGTGGCATCAGTCGTTGAAGTCACTAACTTCTGGTCTGAGCCACATTGGTAGATGTCGACTACCTGGTTGGGGTCCGCGTGACTGCCGTACCCAGTGGTTGGAGACTCTTGGTGACATGGCTCAGAATCGATCACAATGGCGTAGGTGTATACATTCTTTGTCTTCACGTACACCTTGAGACTAAAATTACTCTACCTTTCTTTCTACAAACTATTTTTTTTTCTCTCTCTCTCTCTACATATTATATCCTTATATGCAATCTTCCTTTTATATATTACTACCATTAAAGTAACTGATTCTATGAATTCGGTGATCATCTTGCTATGCTGTTGAGGTGTGGCAACTTGGACCGATGCACTTATGTGCCTGGTCCTACGTTGTATCTGTCTGTCTGTCTGACTAATGTTACTACGATTTCGATTACATCATTTATATTGCCTATGAAATTCAATCCTCCTGCAGCAGGTTTTATCAGTGATTGTCTGATCGCCCGTTTATATGAAATTCCAATTAATTTTGACATTTTATATCTTCATATCATCAGCACAGTATTCAGCTAAAAGCTTCTCTTTAATTTAAATATGTGAATGGTAATAATAAAATGCAAGACAGTGTTTTACAAGGGTATTTGAACTAGTCGCAAAGTGATTGTGTTTCTACGTCTGATTTCCTTTGTTATGTATACTCAATCATTTTGTTTATTATGAATGGCTGTTTTAATCCCTCATGCTATTCTTCGTGACTGTTCCAAGACGTTGGTGATTATAAATCCTAAATATCAGTGTAACTATTATCTGTATGTTTCAGCCGGGAAGCTCTCGATAATTTGTCTATAATTTTGAAGGTGAAATATAACAAGAAAATAAGGAAATTACAAAATAGACGATTTGAGAAAGTATCTAACTCATCTATCAATGACAAGAAGTTTACGTAAAAGTCGAAGCATATATCATAAATTATCCGAAGCTTCAATTGTTCATTTCGTTTTAGATTGATATGTGCATTTAACTGTTGAATGTAGCGGGAAACATAAGCTAATAAGATTTACTTCAATTTAGTAAAATATTTTTTCACCTCATTCAGTGATATCCAATAACTTCTGTAGGTAATATATGTGGCCCATTGAATAGATTATTATATATTCTATTCGGAATTCAGTCTGGACTTTTGTTGAGTACCATAAGATCTATTTACTGACAGTAGTAATAATTTGCACATATGACTTCTCATAATATAGTGTTAAGTTTCAAAGGTAGTTATTAGGTGGATTTTCAATTATTAATTTTACAAATTCAAAACTGAATATGATGTCTCCCATTGGTGCATCTAGTTTAAAGTGCACTTGTTTAGTAAAATATTCTTTCATCCCTGTTGTCTGTTGGTTTGTTCAAGTGTAAATTGGTGTAAAAGTAACTTTTAACTTCATTCTATGAACACGAAGTAAGCAAACTTGAGAGAAATTACGGATTAGTTTTTTTGCTTAATATCAATTAACCTTCATTTATAGTTCCTACTAAGTAATGCATTCTACAAGTAAGATTTTAGTCAATGCTACTTTTTGTTAACATAGAACAGGATTAATAATTGTCTATCATTCATTCAACCTCATATTTCATCTTTTTTAAGTGTTAAGAAAATTCCCTTTATTTCAGTCATTTTCATTTCGGTTTTTTTTCTCAATGATACTGTATTTGGTGTTTTCACTTTAAATTTTATAACAGTTGAGTGGATTTTATGTTTACTTTATAAGAAGGTAGATTAGTTTTTTTTTAAAAAAGAAGGATAATTGTTGCTGATCCGTTTAAACTCGATTATTTGATTTACTGAATGTGTTTGCAGAAATATACAGTAACCTATGTTACTTTAAATATGAATTTAAAAGCTTCATTCTAAAGAATTTAAAGTTCTATTCAGTTTAGTATTCCTTTCTCAAGTTACTATAATAATATATTGACTTTACTTGCATCCGATATGTATACAATTAACTTACTTTCAGCATAAAAATGACTTATAACTATTATTTTAGCTTTTTATTGTCTTTTTATTTTACAGCCGATGTTGTAACACGGTACCGTGCAGTTGATCTAATTCCTAGAGTTCCATCACTGTACAGTGCATCGGGAGAAAGGAGGTTTTTGTTTAATTTGAGGGATACTCGATGGGGAAAACGACTTCACATTTCTCAAGTTACTGATATGCATCGTAATATCATCGGCATTCCCGTAGAGGCGCTGGTGAGTTTTCGCTCAAGATTAGACGAAGTGATAAAAAGTTTAGGATTAGAAGACCAATATACTATGCGGTCTTCTATTTATAAAGATAGAGAAAATAGACCACCACTTAGGCAACGACGTTTACCTGTTCCACCTAGGAATGATTCTAAGTTTGCAGGTGAGTCATTGGATAGAGAGAATGGTACACAAGGAGATGAAGAGAACGATGAGATTAATAGTAATAACACACAAAGCCGTACTCGTGGGCGTGATAGACATCCTTTACGCACAGGAGTATTTTCAGTAAACAATAGAGGAAGCAGAAATGCAGATATATATGAAAGTGAGTCTGGACCACGTCACAATATTGGCAACCGGTTCGGAAGACGTGGAAATCGAACAAATGGTGGACGTGAACGTCCAGTTAAGCGAAGAGATAAAAATCAACTAGCTAATGGCGATTTAAAAGCATCTGATGGAACTAATGCCAATGAAGTAAACATAAATTCTGATATTCCGAATACACCTGAACCGGCAGTTGAATCTACTCGAATGGCACCAGCAGCTGAGGCCAGTGCATAATGATGATATTTTGATTAGTTGTTAGTTATGACCGCGAGTATTTTGAACGTCTACACTTATCAAAGCATACATGTTACTCGTTTTCTTTTAACACAGACAGTTCTATAATTTGTATTATCAAAACACAGATGACCTCAATTATTAATACACTTGTTTTTTGAATTTTAAAGTATTTCATGTTGTGTAATTGAACATCTGAATATATTTGTCATCTTAATAAGTTGAGTGTGTTGTATTGAGGTTGATAACATCAGCCTAACTAATTATTCTCATATCTCCACGTTTCATCACTTTGCATGTTTACGAAATTAGAAATACAATTATATTCAAGTAAGAATAATTTTTACTTTCGACCATATCATTTTATTAATATATCCATTTGAAAATAGGAAGTAACTCAGGTTCATGAACTTGGTTTTGAGCCATAATTTAGATATGAAGCATAATCAAATTGTTCAGCTTCCCAGTTCGCAGTAGCAGAGTCGGGATTTAAACTTTGTAATCAGTCTGTTTTAAACCGCGCATTTTAAATTTTTTATACACGAGAATATCATTATTGTTGAATCAAAAAATATTGACTTAGTCGCTAACAAATAATCACGATACCGTTTTTGATTGTGATCTATATTCATTCTTGAAAACTTTACTGTATGCTACGTTTCTTGAATTAAGATAATACTTTGATACGAGCGAAACAACGACAATGACTAGCGACTCAATGACACTAAACGAAGCTAAGTTATCCTTTGTGCTCCAAGCCAGTTAACTAGAGTAAGGAGTTTAGTGTGAGCAGGGAATACATAGTAACACAAACGCCCTAGAAGACAAGTAACGAGCATTCAACGCAGATGTACAACAAAAATATTTTCTGAAACATCACAAAAATAACGTATTAAAAAGGAGACGAACCAATGGGGTTAAAGATCCATCAAGGTGGAAAATATGAACTGAAAGTAATAATGAATGCGCTTGGTGCAAAAGTGAGAGACCTGAATCCCTACAAATAGCGAAAATAATAGGCTTGTCAAGTGATTCATACGGATTTAACATCCCCAGTGCTGTACAATAATTCACAGCTATTCACTCTTCGGTAAAGACAGTTATGTTTTATTAGACCAACAGGTGGAATGGCATGGTTAATATTAGTTTTAGTTGACGGTAGGTAGATTATAATAACCGAGTGATCGATCTTTGAACACTATTGTTATTGTCCCCGACTTTCAGTTACGCTGAAAAGGCAATTTATTACTAGGATGAAGCATAGATCTAGGGCTTTCCGTCAGTTCTACTCACTTGGAAAGTATTTAGCCATTAGGGTTTTGCGTCCACTACATGGCGAAAGGCGAGGCTATATATAATGTCTAATTGTATATTGCTTAGCTGTCATAAGTAGTGTCGAGACTATTGTTGCCTTTAGGTTCCTAATACTCACTAGGTGTAATATACTCGACATTTTTTTCATTTAGTGAATGAGTACTGCGTTTTGATGTATTATCATTGTGGATCTCATTTCAAACGCCACACATTTCCGGATAATGCCAGACACTTGGAATGTAGTCCTTGGTAAAAAAATTGCACTTTAGTATGGGGCTAACGGATTGTTGACAGGAATTCGAATTGAGGAATATAACTTACACTTTTCTACCCCATGAAATCCACCCCGAAAATTGAGCTATTTAGATTTAGTGAACGAGATTTCAGTAAATTACCTACTCACAAAGGTAATTTAATTCGGTTAAAGCTCCCCAGTAGTTTAGTAAACGAAGTAGATTATTAATGAATTGTAGTCTCTAAGTTTTTACTTGTAAACGTAGTAACGATTGAATAAATATTTAGAATGTAATTACTTAGTGCAACGTAGAATCTACAGTTAAAGATATGATCTATTTAAGGTACTTTACTATAATCCTCTTAGTAAATTATTGATATGGCAATCAATGTTCTATAAAATTATGGAATGTAAAGTTGGATTCTACGTAGATCTTCAGTGTGTCATGATGTCTGGAAAGTTAAAATTCACTAAACTATGTGATATAGGTTAACGCTAATATATCCAAATAACCTAACAAGTAGTATATTTGCAACAAGTTATAAATGGTCACGGTACAATAAGTTGACATATTTGAGAATAGTAGGCACTGATTCTCGTAAGCCACCTAACTTATTATTTGAAAAGCAAGGATTTTTTCCAGTGAGGTGACCTCTCGGCAATTTCATTTTCATACTTGTACAGTCGCATATAAATACGGTAATTATATCTAATAACAGTTTGTCAAACATCGCAACAAAATAGAAGGAATATAAGTCAAAATAATACGAATAATCGGGCATAGTAACACTAGGACAGTCTAGACAAGAATAAGCCTCATTCATTCTTTTAAGTTGGATTGTGACCGGCAAGTGGAATCCAGGACGCGCGTTTCGTCCTATTTGGGACTCATCGAATGGATGTAACTGCATCCCAACATTGATGTTCACACTGGGATTCGAATTCATTCCGCTCCGTGTCAAACGCCACCGCGTTCACCACTAGGCTACTGTGTCCAGGCAGTTACACTTGTGCATCGGGTACTAAATTACTTATTCATTCTTGGTTACTATGCCCGATTATTCGTTCTTATCAACTTATCTCACACTTCTTTTTGCTACGATATTTGACTAATTTTGTTTCCTTTGGACGAAATTGTTGTTTTTGATAACTAAGTAGGTGTTTTCGATTTCTTAAAATATTCACTGAATTGAGATGGTTTGTAGAGATTAGTACTAAGTTTAGTTGATTGAATTCGTCACTGTGTGCTGTTGGCAGGGCAGCATTGAAGACTAAGGAGCACTGAACAGTTATTTTCTCTTAGTATGAGATTTTTCAACAGTGCATACCTTAGATTTCACCCCAGTGGCTCCAGGTTGGCGAACGCCTAACTAAACTTAATATCGATCTCCACAAGCCACCTTTATTCAGTTACAGTAATCAGCTAACTAGTGACTACCTTCAGGGTATCCCCTGAATCTCTAGTGAGAAGTCGTGAGTGGTGGAGTTTAGACTTGTCGGGAGTGGGACACATCACTAATTTCAGCAGATAATCGTCGCTCTATATCATAAGTTGGTAGGAGTGGGGATTCTACTATTGGATCCCGGCTTATTTAATAGTGCTAAGGGTTAGGTACTTACCAACTTGAAGCTCCTGAGGTAAAAACTTGGGTGCATACTGTTGGTGAGTTCCATGCTAGCACGAAACAGCTGTCCAATGCTCCTTGGTTTTCAGCGATGCCCTACCAACACTGATCTGTAACGAATCCATTGAACTGAGAAATGTATTGTTTATTAAGAAGAAAGTGAATTTTTTAAGTTTAATATCAATTGTAGTGTTGTTAATTATTCATAATCAGGTATCTATACTCGAGAAATTATGTACAAATTTGTGTTTAAATAGTTAGCAAAATGACGTGAACTACAGGCGATAACGATATAGAAAAACAGTAACCTTGATAGGATCCATTCCAAAAAATCCAGACACCATGACTGTTGTTCTATGCCCACATGTCTGCCCTGAGATTCAACCTCCGAGCCGGGTAGATCGCAAGATAGGTGATCCAGCAACCAACCAATCGAATTATATTTAATCCATCTATTTGTATACACACATAACCTGACCACACGGCGAACCATTGAAGCAAATAACATTTGTACAAAAGTAGGATAACAACGACTAAGAACCAAGAGAACAAATACATAGCTAATTAGTTATTGTTACTGAATGGGAAAATAATATAACAGTTCGTGAGTCTAGTGAGGTGAGGTGGTGCGACGGGAACATGATAACAATAGGGATGAAATAATTGATCTACATGCACTCGAAATAAATGAAACTCTTCTAAGAGACAGTTACGAAAGTTAGTTATTCTTTATGAATTCCGTAACAGTTCGAGGGATTTTTATTGACATTAAAATATGATTTCATATAGAGATTTGTAGCTTAAGAGGATAGTTTTAGTTTGGTCTTGATATCTGTGGTGGCTACGGAACACTATCGAGTTAGTAACGCCTTGCAATTAGTCAAAAATGGGAATAAATACTATATTGTCAGTTGATATAAATACATAAAATAAGTATAAGGTTTATTAGAATTTAGTTTACTTGAATTCATAGCAATGTCTGAAGCGAATGAATAGTTTTCCAGGTTACCACCACTTTTATGCATTAATCCAAGTATCTAGTTTAAGTTCGTTATAGTGAGTTCTGCTTGGAGAAACGACAGTAACGTTGAGTATTCAGCTCTGATGCTATAACAGCAATGAATTATTAATCTAGGCAATCAACGAACGAGACTCAGTTCATAATGAAAAACAGTGCTGCCACGTTATATTTAAGCTTCGGACAGTAGAAGGTAGAAGACGCCAAGGCAAAGTGAGTGTGTACAACCATATCGATGATATATTTAAACAATGTAATCACAGTATGTATTAGTAACCTATTGATCTAAGAACTTATTACATACGTAACACTGATAAACGTTTACAAAATATAAAGTCTTTAAATCAGTCAACACATATTTGAGGTGGGTAGTTTAATTACAGAGCTTTCATCATTCTGGACAGCTTAATCGGTGCAAACTTTTAACAAGATGATTTCATGTTCCATCATCATGTTTAATTAGAAAGATGTTATGTTTTGTGCAATATATACAATGACCTTGATGATCGCTAATCACTGTACAGACACGTCAGCCCCTCGACTACCAGTCCCAAAACGGAATAGAGGAAAAACAATGACTTATGAGTCAAACAGACAGATCAGATCAGATCGGTTTTTATTTCAATCATGTCTTTGTATACATGCAAAATCAGAGCGCATCGTAAACCAATTAGAAAACTGACATTAATACAAAATAAGAGTAATAGTGAGTGTGAACTGGGGTAACGTATATGCAGTCAATTAACTATAGTTCATAAATGAGAAATGATATAACAACAGTTAATGCCTTAAACAGTAGTATAGGATAAGAGCAACGTCACAATAATAATAAAATGCTTACTTTGTATACAACCAAAAATAATGAATCGTTAACAGAAAAAACAGTTCTAGAAGATAATCAATCTTCTTTAAGTGCCCGCCATAACAGAAGAACATCGTGAAAATGATGATAATCATTATTATTATGAACTCAGTTATCTGAAAGTTACGAGAATACTTTAGTTGAATTTGTAAATTCAACTATATCATTACTACAAACAGTCTAAATACTTATATTTGTCACATGTTAATGTTGATATTGTTTTAATTGAATTAATTGAGTTGGCGCTATACATGAAAACCACTTAATGTTATTTTGTGATAAAAATTCATCTAATAAAATTTTTACACTTAGCTAAAACAAATGTTAGGATTTGTTTCATATTACTGAATATACTTCATCAATCTACAGAAACAGAGTAACTGAGTTTGTTAAATGAGAGAAAGAAAAAATGAAAATCTATTTTCTATAAATTTGATGTTTACTTGAAATGCTGTCAACAATTTTTGAACATTTTGATAAGTAGGCGTAAGCATGTAACTTCAAGTTTTTATCAAAGTAATTTCGAATTATTAGGACCCAACAGTATACATTGAATAATGTTGAGGTAAAGATACTAATATTAACACTTCTTTCACTATATCGTGTAATCTATTGTATAATATCCACTTCTGAAGAATAAGTAAAACAACTGAGTACAGAGTTGTTGTTGCTTCCGTTGTGCATTTTATTGACATTGTGTGTGGATTCAACAAAGTTGGTGAATCAACAATTTAGTTTGTGATGTAAATGCTTGAGTTAGTGGAATTTTTATCTACGATGGGATTCGTGTTCGAATGTAGCCTACGAAATAATATTAAATAACTAACATGCACCACTATTAGTATGCATCAATTGTAAAAACGTTTAAAATATCACAGTTGATATATTCTATAGGAAAAATGCTTATATAATGGTGTCGCCGTATCTGGCGTAGAGCGTCACCTATTACATGAACTCCACATAATGGCTGTTGAACTTACGGGTAGTTTAGTGATAGCACACTATCTATGGCAATATTGTGATTACTGACGTAACATCCATCATGCCATAACACTGTTCTAGAAGGCTAAGATTATGCGGATGCTGTTGGAAGTTTCTTGAGCTACAAAACCAGAATCTGCTGGAATTACTTTTATCTATGCATCCCATTCTAATGACTTGTAATGGTATGTTTCTTTTTTTGCACTTGTAATTACCATATGTACCTACGACATCCAAGAAATGAAGAGCTAAATTCTTCTGATCACGTGCTGAGAAAACATAGGACTGCTGATTACCGCTCATATTACGATCGGTTATTGCTTTGCTTTCAGGTTCGACAATATGTGTCGCGAAGGTTCCAAAGTTCCCTCTTAATTAAAATGAATAGCAGAATTAAAAGTTTCAATTACTCAAACACGCTAAAGACGTCCTATGCGATTGTTTCCTTTCTGTATGTTTCACATACAAAGTCCACTACAACCCTAAATATTACTGATAGGCAGTTACTCCTGATCTGATCTTCAGTCAGACGACGAAATCGTAGGCTTCTCTCATGTACAACACTTAGCGAATCGTTGTTGTAATCGACTGGCTATATTGTCACTACGTATCATACTCTCAACATTCGGAAAAACTAACCTCCATGATGATAACATTTTTGTCGGTTACTTTCGATGCCCTTTCATCCTGCACGAATATCTTATGCAAACATTATTCACTCTACTATTTATACTAGATAGTGAAATGAAATTTGCACAAACTGTTATTATCTAACAATCTCCTGTTCTGTTTAAGACTTAATATCCACAAAAATTTCCTGATGAACACAACGGGCCTCTGTATTCAAAGCATAAATATAAAATGACATGATAATACTAATAAAATATGAATCGAAAAACTGCCAATTTTATTGAGCTTCATTTTGTATCTCTACTGGCCGTTTGTTGCTATTTTGGTTGATCATCATGTGGAAGAGGAGGTAATTACAGAGGAAGTGGTACTTTGAACAAATTTCATACCTTCATAAATGTGACTCCTTTTGACTGTGTAATACATAAATTTATTCAGATACTCTAGACTCAGTACATCTGAGTGTCTCAGTAGCATGCGGAATGACCAAACCCGAACTTTATCATTTGAATCACGACAGGACATGAAATTAGTGTCGTATTCTTTAGTCTTTTAGTAAACATCGAATGCGCATGATCAAATAACCATGTAACCAACGGGCAATAGTATAATAATTATTGTCAAAATAATAGGACTGTGATATCTTTAACTGTGATGCCATTGATTAACAATTATAGCCTCAAGACAAACTTTGAGGTATCGTGGTGACTAACTCCAATCATAAAAATCAATCATTACTTCCATCATAGTTTAATGCAGATAGAATGATAATTTACAGACCGTATAACTTACTGATACTGCTAAGTGTTAAGTTGCAATTGAAAGGGGACTATGATCAGGACTCATTTTAGTTCTATTTTAAACTCATCAGCATTGTGTTTCTACATTTTTAAGCAAAGTAATGCTCTCTCACTGAACTCATACCGTACAACTACACTGTTTCAGACTTTACCAATTAGCTATTCCAGGCTCGAGTTACCATGTGTAAGTCTGAGATATTTATGTTGATTGATCACTTAGTAGTGACCACTGTTATGTCTATCAATTCCTTTGTCTCAGTCAAGCTATATCTATCAAGTTCCAATATAGTCACTAGTCTCGGTGACTCAACATCACGTACAATATCTTTCGGGGGTGTCATATCCATGTGATTTTCAATCAATATTTATAACCAGTAATTACTTATTTACAAAGATTTATCATCTCACTCATTTTCTAATCATGAATGGATCATCAGATCCCTAAGCTCGAAATCTAGGTTACATATTAACTGTTAACTGTAGTGCAAAAGTTATAATGAACACACGGTAAGTTCTAAATTACTGAATGGCCAAATTACGGTTTCTTATGAACAAATGTCATATTTAACCTTTAATTGTATATTTTATATTCTAACACTAATAATATCAACAACTTAATTTTTTAATTTAGAGTATAGTTAAATGTACATGATAAAACATATCTTAAACATGAAATCAGGCCACACATATTTGTTTATAGTTCTCTAAAGAATGTCATAGTCAATCACTTTGATTAGACTAATAATCCACATATTCATAATTATATTCTCATTTTTGTACTTCTCACTTATTATGTGACCATAAGACAGCATGTAATCTATTGTGAAGTTATAAGATAGTAAGGAAGATTTGTAGCTCAGAAGTATGGTTCTAGTATGATTATGTTCACTGAGAATACAATCAAACCGAAATTGTGAAGTCAGTCATCACCCTTCTGGTGAAAAGATTTTCCTTAATATTCTCTTGAAGAAAGACAACATTACGTTATTTAAAGGAATGCCAATCGTAGAGTAAGCGTTGAATAAAAGAGAGCGCTACCACAGCATAAATATCATGTAATTGAAAGTTTATCATGAATCTAACTAGTTTTCCATATATAAAGGAAAATAACTTCAGCTATATATATATATATATATATATATTAATTGAAATGGGAACTCTACCCTTGAACACTGGTTTAGTGGGAGTGATGGTTAAGGGTTCTCCACAAAATTCGATGTTCATGACTTAAATTTCCTGGAGAAATTGCGAGTGTGTAGTACTGAGCAGCTCTATACCAGGGTGAAACAGCTGTCAAATGTTCCGTGGTTTACAGTGGTTTTCAGTAGAAATTAATTTGTGACGAATGCAAACAGGAAATTATTGATCGATTAGTCAAATTGCTTTGAAACTATACGACCTCCTGTGAACCAAATGAAAAAAATATTTTGTATATTAATACACACTTTATTTATGCATCCCAATACAATACATTCAGTTGGGGTTATATTCAACATTTGTAATATTCAATAATCGTCGTATACCAAGCATTTAGTCATTTTTTCTGCTAAGGTAGCATCTTACATCAGATTGGAATTTTCATCAAGCCTTTCATTTCAAGTCTTCATGCCTACATTTCGTGTTTACTATTCGGTTTGTCAAAGTGAGCTACAGTGGTATGTTTGCATCAGACTATTACCAATGTGTTTTTTTTGTGAAAATCACACTCAGATAAGCAGCATACATTAGGTAAATAAACGGATAAACTGTTGAATAACCTTGACCATATATTCACGTGTCTTCACGGGTTTTTTCAATTTTTATTAAATGGTCCATTCCTAGATACTACAGCACGCTTCAGGCAGATCTAGGAATTTCTTTTTCATTGGAATCCTTTAGAACTATCACTTAATCCAATATTTTACTCTTAAAATTAATAAGTAAGAAAATAGTTTATTTATGTCCATAAGTAGTTAAAGGATACCCTGGATAAAACGAAGTTTTGTTTGTTGTCTCAACGGAGTAGCCTCTAAAAATTAAGTTTACAAGCAATAAAAAGTCAGAAAGCAGGAGACATATGAATCAGGTGGAAGAAATATTTAATTGTAAATAGAACATAAACAGATTTATAACGTTTATAGGTGAAGTTGTTTTCCAAGCCGTAATGTATCGTGATCTAATGATGATATATGACTGAACGCCTTTAGTTAGTTGTTTCCACTAAAAGGAACATGAACAGCACTAGTGGTGATTGTCTACACATCAATTTATTTTGCGGAATTATTTATCACTACGTATTAATTATTGATTAATATTCATGTCTGTGTTGCATAAAATCAGGTTATCCTTGAACTTTTCAAAAGTATCGACTATGTAGTAGTATGGAGTTACACAGAATTATGTTATAAAGTACACAAAAATCACATTACGATTGAAACTATACCATCACCATTCCTCTATATTAAAAACATAAACACTTAAATTTCTGTAAACAGCTGATTTACATATAGTAAATTGCTGAAAAGACTATATAAACATGAACTTATTTCACAATAAGCCTATAGTAGGTTTCTTTTATATACCTCTGAAATACAGTTATAATGTAAGATGCTAAATTCACTACACTAACACAACTTTTCTTAATGTCTTAGTCTATTCATTCTATATACTAAGCGATGAAATGATAAAAGAAATGATTGGAAGCTTTACAATCTACACAATTCATGCATACATGTATGCTAATGATCCAGGCATGGGACATTAGACTCTAGATAAATTCCTCATCCAGTCTCTAGATTTTTCTTTTAGATTCTTCTACAAGAACTGAGGTGATGAATATTTCTTCATTGATTTTCTTAGCATTTGATCGTCGTATCTGACATTTGAATTTATTTGTTACAAACGACACATCAACAAGTTGGTTCAGTAGTGAATTAGGTTTAGCTGATTCATGTATTGTCATTTACTATCAAGGTAGTATATGATTTATTTGAAATGTTATGTACTTCCTTTAGGCGTCCGCTTCGCAGATTACATCAAATGTATCTTTCTATAAATTTTTGGTTTTATACTACTTGACAGTAGGTGTATCATGAGTATTTGGGTAGATAAGCACACAGTGAATTGTAATCTTTCTAGTTAAATCAAAGCTGGAGCACATCTCAATAGTCCAATAATGATATTGTTTATTGTAGAAAATTAAGTTGATTCATGAAAAACCTAAATTTTAGTACTTTTGTTGTATGACACTGAAATCACACATGAATAATGTCAACTATCGCATAATGGTTGTTCCTCCTTGAACAAATAAAAAATACTATTTTGGGCTACTTTCTATATTATCAATAATTACTAGACTTTATCATCTATCATCATTATGCATTGACTACGTCACAATTTTATTCTTCAGATATTTTTACACTGAAATGATTCTCTCACTTTTGAGAGATAAGTACACAATTATACACTAGATTAGTATTATTATTATTACTGTTACTGTGCATTATATAATCCCTATTAGTTACATTCTTACATCTACAAAATATGTGTATTGATTGCATAGTTACATTATTTTCTGCATAGTTTCATATAAATGTATACCATGACCTAAACAGTATCTATAGGTAGACAAAGGTGTATTCCATGCACAACTATCATTGAATATATACATTAAAAAGATGACTAGTTTCAATGAAGGACGAAGGTCATTATTGAAAATACAATTTTTGGATTTGCATAACTTTAAAATATTTTTTTTATTGTTTGCATCGCTCAGAAATAAACTAGTAATTTTTATCGGAGTGTAGATTTGAGTGATATAGATGATTTGTTGAATAGAAGAATGTTTGATCACGTTCGATTTTCGGTTTTCTTCATAGTACGTGAACCTAGGCGACCTGTATACTATTTCCTAGAATTAGAATAACTATAACAACTAAGACCCTCATATCACATCACAAGCGGTGAATAGAACTTTACTCGGATATATCAAGAAATTAATGGGAATTCGTAGTTTTAAAGTGACTAGTAACAACCAACTATTGTAAGACACTAATCTTCTCAGCCATTTATGAACAGAAGGCCTGATTACAGAATCTCTTAGAATTCTGTGAGATATTCACCAAGCAAGTTACCCCCATCAAATTTTATGATCTTCTAATTTAATGATTTTACCTATCTACAGGTAATCGAGACAGTGGTATTGTGAAATCTGAGGATCATCTCGGCCACTATACACATTACTTGTAACAGAGGGTTGACATCCAAATAACTTTTGTATGGGTTCAATAAGCTATCCTTATCTCATAGAATCTTTTTAAAAAAATCTCCTGTCTTATATCTTTTATCACTGTAACGACGGAATGTGCATTTAAGGTGGGACTTGTTTGTGAGCCATGTTCTACTGAGTCGGTGATGAAATCACAGTTTTCCACTGTATTTCTCTCATTATTGTTTGAAAATCCCTGATTTTATGTTTTACTTTTCTGTAATATAATTTTACATTCGGGAGTTTAGTTATGAAACATTCCATATGGGCCTTGATAACACCATCAGAACTTTCACTTGAAATGATCTCTGATATTATTGTTGTCATAAACGACAACAAAAGCTGTGTAACTAAACCAATCAACAGAGAGAAATTAACATTACCAAAGTAAATTTGATGAATCTCTGACTGTCTAACATAGTAACACATATTCGATTTTGTATATTCAGATCATGGGTGTTATTACTCAGTCTCCTACTTTTTATTATAAAGCTGAGAAATTCTTTCTCTTACTATTATTATTATTATTATTATTATTATTATTATTATTATTATTATTATTATTATTATTATTATTATTAATACGTGATGGATTTTAATTATCAGTCACTCCATTTCACAAAGTCTCAACTAGTCGATTTCATTTTAAATGGAATTCAAGTCTTGAATACAACCATTTCATTTAGTTGTCACTCCACTCCATCTCCTATTTCATTCATATACAGAGATACCTGTACTTACATATGTTTGATTAATAATCTTGTTAGTTGTTTAAGTTTAACACGACACATAATGATGATGATTATATCAACAATAACATTCGTAATTAGGATGAGTTTGTATCTTTCCGCTGATTAGTCATGGACTAAAACTGGTCAGCCTTTTGTTGCCTATTTGTGCATCCTGAGAGGATTTCTTCGATATAGCTATAAATCATAAGTAATGTTTGAGTTGGATTGTGACTGGCGTGCGGAATCCAGGATACGCGTTTCTTTCTATTTGGGATTTATCGGCTGGACGTACTTACTAAGGATGAACATATGGCAACAAAAAGTGACCAGTTTCAGTCCATGACTAATCAACGGGAAGATATAAACTCATCCAAATTAAGTACATACTCGTTGCACAAGTGTGACTGTCTGGACTCAGTAGCCTAGTGGTGGATGCGGTGGCGTTTGACACGAAATGGACTGAGTTCGAATCCGATTGTGAACATCAACATCGGGATGCAGTTACATCCATCCGATGAGTCCCAAATAGGATTAAACGTGCATCCTAGATTCTGCTTGCCAATTACAATCCAACTTAAACATCAACATTCGTATTTTATGAGTAACTGTGAAATTTTATATCCATCTATCCTTGATATCAAAATGATGTTGTATTTGACTCAGAGCTGGCTATTTTTGTGATTACTAATGTTGAACTCATAATTGTAGAATCTAATGAGCATTTATCAAAAAGAATATTTCATGTTCACTCGTAACTTTGTCATAAATGTTATTCTAGTCATGTCTTAGGTCATTTCCTCACTCTTAACTTTTATTAACAATAACATATTGATTCAGACAAATTCACCTCTACATATGACATATTGAATTCTTTCCATTATAACATTTTTACCTGATCGAATGTAACTTTTAATGATAGTAAGCAAGTGAGGTCAAATAATAATTTTAGATACATTTTGATAGTGACAGTATAATTTCTATTGTCTTAAGGGTTTGACAAAGATACATGACTAATCATTGTCAACGTACTGGATAAGTTATATTGTGATAATACGAGGTATTCTGATGTTTACTGTGTATCGGGTTAATTAACAGTTCATTATCAGTTTCACAGGGTTTACGAACTTGACATATGGATAATAGTAATTAAAGAGGAATTGACAGTAGAGAATATCTGAATATTTTTGTTATTATATGGTTGAGTGATTGGGAAATATGATGATGGTGTGGTAGTCATAATAATATTCTAGTTAAGCTAATGAGAAAAAAATACCTATATCATATTTCCTCTTTGTCACAAGAAAAAAATAAAGAAGATGGAAATATATTAGATCTGTGCTACAAATATTTCATTTAAAACGACATATCAGTATGCGAAAAAGAATGTGTTTACTTACAGTACCGTCGATCAAATATCATTACCACAACATTGCATGTACAGTAGGTCACCTCTCCATCGTCTACTCGATTTGAGTACATAAAGTGTGTTGCATCATAAACATCTAGTTTAGTCACTAGCGTTTTCATTGTTGTTTGGCTGTTTGTCATCCTGTCCATACGTTAATGCTGTCATCAGTGAGTGAAATAAATAATACAGATAGAGAGAATAGAAAGTTTTGATTGCTTATACACCCAGAGACATATGTAAAAGACATCCAATGAAATCGTTTTTTTTCTGTGTGTTGCATATACAAAGTCAATTACACCGAATTCTTCAGCCCCGAATATTACTAATCGGAATACATTCCTTATCTAACCTTCAGTCAAACGACGGAACCATGGGTTTTCCTCACGAGCAATAATCAGGAAATCATGGTTATAATTGATTGACTATGTTGTCACTGCAACTCCGCTTGGAACCCTTCCACTCGGATAAAAGATGAGGGTTAGACATGGGGTTTGCAACCCCGTTCCGTGACAAAAAATACCTTGCTAAAAACGCACCAGAAAAAACCTTTCTAATCATTTTAACTCTGCTCTGGGAGTTGAAAGGCCTTCATTTCTAAGAGTTATGACACCTCATGATGAAAGTCGAGTTTCTTCCGAAGTCACGAGGCTGGTGCTCCTTTTAATAACTAGTGCAACAATCAATATAGGTACATAAAATGTTCCCACGATGTGGGGGACAGGAAGATGCATGTGAATAGCCCAAGAAATAAAAAATGTTACAACCTGAAGATACTTGGAATGTGCGAATCCCATTGATTACAAGCTGAACAGCAAAAATTATCCTTAGGAGAAGTGCTTTTACACTCTGGCCATGAAGAAGAAAATGTTTCACACACATAAGGAGCAGCACTAATGTTGTCCGAAGAAGCATAGAAGGCTCTTATAGGATGGAAACCTCATTGACTCAGGATCATCAAAGCATCCTTCAATTACAATGAATGCCATCAAGTGCAAACCTATGTGCCTTTAACAAAATGATTATAGGTGGTACCATATTATCCCACAAACGCATGCACAAAACTACATGGGTTTCATCAGACCACATTACGAATAACCAACTCGACCACATCTGCATCAATAAAAAATTTAGATGGACCATGGAAGACGTAATAACAGGGAGAGGGGCTGATATAGCTTCAGATAACCATCTGGTGGTAGCTAAAATGAAAGTGAATCTGAAGAAGCACTGGACAGCTGGAGCAGCAGTATCACTAGAGTTCGACACAGCCCTTCTCCGAGATAATGACAAAATCATTGAATTCAAAATAATTCTCAACAATAAGTTCCAGGCATTTCATGGTCTACTAGAAAAAAATGGAACTACTATGGAAAAAACTGAAAAGACATTAAGAAAACAATAACTTCAACACGTTAGGAGGTTTCGGGCTGCAAGGATCACCACCATAAAAATGGATTTCTATTGATACTCCGTAAAAAATCCAAGAAAGGAAGAGCAAGAAAATTGCAATTAATAACAGCCGAGCATGAACAGATAAAGCCAAGGCATAGGACGAATGCACCGAAGTCAACAAGCAAGTGAAGAGGAGCATTAGGTCGGATAAACGGAAATATTTTGAGGAACTAGCAATGACGGTAGAAAAAGCTGCAAGAGAAGGAAATACAGGCACCTATGCGATACAAAGAAGAAACTAGCTGGGAAACCAGAACAGCCAATTAAGAACAAGGATTCTAAACCCATCACTGAAATGCAAGAACAACAAAATAGATGGGTAAAGCACATCGAAGAATTCTTAAATAGACCAGCACCATTGAACCCACCAGTCATCAAAGCAGCAGCCACGGATCTCCGTGTAAACACCGACCCACCAACAGCCGAAGAAATCAAAATGGCCATTAGAGTGTCAAATCAAGAGTGGCAAGTCGGCAGGGTCAGACAACATACCTGTTGAGGCACTGAAGACAGATGTAGAAGCAACTGCAAGCATACTCCACATTCTTATCAGATAGATTTGGGAGGAAAAGCAAGTTCCAACAGATTGGAAAGAAGAAAACCTCATCAAGATACCAAAGAAATGAGATCTTAGCGACTGCGAAAACTACAGGGCATCACTCTTCTTTCAGTACCAGGAAAAGTCGTCAACAGAGTATTGTTGAACCGAATAAAAGACCCAGTAAACGCCCAACTTCGAAATCCACAGACCGGATTTCGTAATGATTGATCGTGTACAGACCGAATCGCAACTCTATGGATCATTGTTTAACAATCAATCGAATGGAATTCACCACTTTACATCAACTTCCTCGACTACAAGAAAGCATTTGACAGCGTGAATCGGAGAATATTGTGGGACTTTCTACGACATTATGGCATACGCGAGAAGATAGTCAACATCATACGGAATTCTTAGGACGGACTATATTGTGATATCGTCCATTAAAGTCAGCTCACAGATTTATTTAAAGTAGAGATAGATGTCAGACAGAACTGCATACTCTTGTCTTTACTCTTTCTGCCGGTGGTTGGTTGGATTATGAAAACTGCAACATCTCAAGGCAAGCTCGGAATGCAGTGGACAACAATTGATACAACTAGACAACTTAGAATTCGCAGATGATCCACCTCTTTTATCCCACAGACATCACCAAGTGCACATGAAGACGGACCGTGTAGCAACAGCCTCGGCAGCCACTAGTAGGTCTCAAGATACACAAAGGAAATGCAAGATCCTCAGATACAAAACAATGAGCGCCAACAAAATTACACTTGAGGGAGGGATTCTGGAAGATGTGGAAACTTTAACATACCTGGGAAGCATCATCGATAAACAAGGAGGGTTTGATGCAGATGTAACGGCAAGGATTAGCAAGTCAAGGGCGATATCTCTACAAGTGAAAACATCAGGAATTCAAACAAGCTGTCAGCCAACATCACTGTCAGAATTTTCAACACAAATGTAAAAATAGTTCTATTGTATGGAGCTGAAACTTGTATGGAGAACTACGAAAAGCATCATTCACAGGATACTCATATTTATAAGCATCAACCGTTAGTTTGCAGTTAGCTGAGTAATCTACGTGTTCAATGTGAAAGATGAAGGTCTTAGGTTCGACTGCCTTCACAAACCTTTAAAGAGTCCAGCACTAAAATGAAATAGTAATTCAATACCTCCTGATTTTCAATGATTGTTTAACCCAATTCAATTCATAATAGTGAATTCAAATGATATTTTTATTGAGTGAGTTATTTTATTGAAATAGTTACATACATCGGTGACACCACCTGAATATACCCAAATATGAATAAATTGTAGTGTTAAAGTGATCTAAATGTATTGATTTCAATAAAGTATGCATAGATTGATTGCATAGATGAATGAATCGTCATGAAATCATCAACAAATATTGTGTCCAGTGCTTCCAGGTGATCGATGGTTGTCTAGTTCAGATCAGTTCGTGATATTAGCATTGACAAATTAACTATCTCCACAACAACCCCCTTAATTGTAAATATTGTGTTGTTATAATTGAAATTAGAAAATCATTCATAAATCATGTTGTAATGTAAATAAGCATGAACTCATATTGTTTGTTCTAAAAGTTTACAATCAATAATTTTTTTATATTTTATTATTTATAAACGAACTTACATGTTTCGTTCGTAATTGTTACTGAGTGATTATGAATGAGTATTATTAGGAACCATGGGATACAAAATAGCTGGGTTTTTTTACTAATATGGAACTATTCAGTAGTGCAGACTAACAGCCTGTTGATGGATTGAACCGAAGAACTTAACGTCTCACTATGAGATCATAAAAGTCAGGAAAATTTGGCCAGTATCCAATGGTAGGTCTGATAGTTCAATCAATTTGTGGTAGTTCAAATTAGTTATTTATTGACTAGCTATTAAATTCATTTGTAATTTGCTACCTATTATTGTTGAAGTGAAATTCAGGTACTTGGCTTCAAGGTAATGGAGTTTTCTACAACTATCTTCTATGAACAAAGTTGAACTTAATGCTTCTCCAAATATCTGATGAAGAATATTAGTATATGATATGCTATAACATGAAATTCTAATTGAAAGTTATTGACTTAGTAAATGGAAGAAAATAGTATAATACACTTAGTGTAAATAAGAAAGTTGCTGATAACTGGTCATCTAAAATGTAAGCAGTGAATAATGTTATATCTATTATATCTATTCATTTTGAAAAGTCCTTTTCCAGTATGGTTAGTCAAATTATATTGCTAGTCATAGTTAGTAATTGTATTCACGACTCATTGAATGATCGGTTATTTCAACAAATTGTAGATGAAGAATGATTTATGCGAGTACATGATACTTGTCACGGGTCGATCTCAGCTTGAATACCACCGAAAGTTAAGAACAGTCGTTCTGCTTTTTTAATAATAATAATTTTATGTTTTAATATAAATATCTTGTTTATTCAATAACTCATTTTCTGAAATGGAGTTATAAGTCATTGGGCACGATTGTGCTTTCATGAATCAAATGAATAATAATAGTAGACCACATAAAAAGACAGTTACAGTCAATCCTTTTGTCATCAAATGTTATGTCGGACCACTAAAGAAGAGTGGAAAACTCTCAGAACTGTGTGTTGGAGAACTAATTCGTTTATTATGGTTGTGAGTATTGTAAACATTATATTTCTATTATTGTTAAGTTAGTCTTATTCTATCCATCCGTTTAGCATATTTACTATTATTATATTGTCTCTTATTATGGACTACAGTTAATCAGTTGTGTACAAGTTATCCTTATTCACTACCACTATTTCCTTAGTTCTGTATTAATGTTAGTTACCTAATTGGTTCGCTGTGTGGTCTGATTTTCTGTGTATATAAAGGAATGATTGAAATACATTTCGATTCTGTTTGGTTAGTTTATCGGCTCGTGTTCTTCTTGATTCCGGCTTGGGACTCAGTGGGCATAGGGCAGACGCGCAAATATTGACTAGGCACATCCAAATAACATTCGATTAACCAACCCAAATTTCTCGCGTCATAACATCAGGTCTGTAAGCCAGTAGTAAGCGACGTGTATCCTGGTATATATATGTGCTAGCTTATGTTGGCATACCACTTGAGAAGAATGCGGTCAGACTTACAAGATGAATGTTCGCAAATATTTCAACAAGGTGTGAAAATTTATGTATGAAGAAATAACTGAATTTTACGTCAAGTCAGTACATTTACTTCACTGTAATTTTCTCTAAGTCATCAGTGATCTTTGGTAGGATCACGAACAAGTTTTCGGAATCTAACAACAGAGCTTACGATAACAGTAGCCGATTCCATAGACTAATGTTGAATTTTGGTTCATCCCCTGTTTTCTTCGAATCTGCTCTTGTACCAGCTAAAATCGTGTCGTAAGGTTGGTAGTGGGTGGATAGAGATGCATAATTTATGTCCAAAGTACCTCACTCGATTAAAGTTCATGACCTCATCAACCAGTTTTCCATCTTTATCTAGTACTGTATGTCTAACCTCAGCATTGCTCACTCGATCACAGCAGGATATCCAAGCGATGCATCGAACATATCTGTGATCAGTGATCTACACGGTCTACTCATGAAATTTTGAAGATTAAGTCAAATTGTTTATTCACTTAACTACTTCACTCCTTAAAATGAATGTAGGCGATAATGTTGAGTCATCATAAATTAGGATTTCGTATTTAAATGGAATAAAACGAACTTCAAGCATGTTTGCATGGTTATTCAGAAGGGTGAATACAATCAACGCTACCAAGAAAATCTGTCTGAATATTCTTTATTGATAAGTAATTCTTATGGTTTAGGATCAAACTCTGAAAAGTTAAATTTCTATGGTGACGTTAAATAAAAATAGTGATAACAAGCATGATGAGCACCGTATAAAGTTGAAAACTCTGATGAAAGTTCACCACAAGCTTATAATTAACCTATAGGGCTTTAACAGAGATCCTTCACAAGATTTTTCTACTTCTCTGATACGTATATTTTTTGTGAAGAATATTATCAGACGATTCAACGAACAACATAATCAAATGCCGTCTGAAGGTCAAGAAATGGTACTATTATCAGACATTAGGGAGGATACATCATGAATCGTGATTGTAGCAATGAAATTGAATTAAATTACTGTGTAATTATAATAACAACAATTATGTTTAAGTGTTACAATGCTTTGGAATTTATCGATCGAACATGGATCTTGAAATCAACACGATGGCCACTTGTTTCTTTAAGCTATTTATTAAAGTTACTTAATAATATTTAAGTAGTGTAAGTTTATACAACTAAAAAACAAGTCCTTTAGAATGATATGTGCCTGGGAATGCTCTTTATATTCATTAAGGTAGCTTGGTTTATGAAGGAGTTTCGGATTTTATCCTCTTCTTGTTTGAAAGAAATATCAGTGTTAGATGGGAGTTTGTAAAAAAACATGTAAACAGAGGGTGACCTCATACACTATTGAAAAAAGGACATAATTTAATTGGTAAACGTTGAAGTTTATTTGTTAAGCCACATCGATAAATTATTAAAATGTTAATGAAACAATAGTACTTCTAACTTTTAGTGAGGAGAGCTATTGGTTGCAGAGGATCTTTCAATGTTTCCTTTTTAAGTAATTAGGTTATATGAATATAGTAAAAGAAACTTCAGAAATCCAAAGTTTGCTATTCATTTAACATAGTAAAATTGTGTTTCTTTCCAAAAATATACTTGTTAATCGTATATTTGGTAACTAAGAGCTTCAGTTTGTACTATATTTTATTGTTTCAACTAGTTTTAAGCTGTTGGAGCTCCATATCTACAACATCTAATTATAGTAATATTTGGGTTTCGTCAATTATGCCGTATATTTGATGATAGTAAAGAATTTTGAATTAGGATATGTTGACGCTGTGATTGTTCTCTGAAAATAGACACTTTTACTTATTGTACATTTCTGTGTGATATGCATGTTCAAAGTATGGTTGAGTCACTTTCCATGAAACACTTCCTTCCTGCCTAGTGGGTTACATGAACTTCGATTACCTTCTGGATTTATTTGGTTCCAAATATAGCTTCATGTAATCTGAAGTAGTGACTTGTCAATTTATGTGCATCTGATCATTAGCATTTGTGCATAAAATCAAAGTGACATAAGCAAGATTAAGGGCATTACGGGTATTTATTTATTGGTATATAACATAATTTCGAAACAGCATCACGAATTCCCGCAAAGTAGCATCAGCAACCAAAATCAAAAGCAGTACCTGTTACCCTACGTGGAGCATAAGCCACCGACTAGCATTTTCTAACAAACTGTGTCCTCAAATCTCCTTTCCAGGTTTTTCCAAGTTTTATTTGTTATTTTAACATCTGTCTCCAATCCCTGAAGTAATGTGTCCATTGATCTTCCTCATTTTCTTTGGTTTCAGGATTCTAAGTTAGTGCTTCTCTCGTGATACAGTTTGGGGAGTTCCTCAGTGTATGTCATATCCACCTTAAGAACCTTTTCCTCACTTCTTCCTCTGTCGTAAGTTGGTTTGTTCTCTGTCACAGAAGACTGTTGTCGGCGGTATCTGGTCAGTGGATCAGAAGTATCTTGTGAAGGTAGCAGTTTATAAATGCTAGTATTTTTTCAATGACGCTTTTCGTAGTTCTTCATACAAGTTTCAACTCCATGCAATAGAACTGTCTTTGCATTTGTGTTGAAAATTCTGACGTCGATGTTATCCGACAGCTGAGTTCCGGATGTGTTTTAGTTGTAGAAATGTTGCCTTTGCCATGGCTTATTAATCTCTGTCTTCATACGTGCATCAGACCCACCTTGTTTATCGATGGTGCTGTCGAGGTATGTTGAAGTTTCCACATCATCCAGAACATTTCTATCAAGTCAAATGTTATTTTATTGGTGCTAATTGTTTCACATAGAAGGATCTTGCTCTACTCTTTGTGTATGTTAAAACCTACTGCTTGTTGTAGAGTTTGCTGCTATACTGTTCATCTTCATCTGCATTTGTTACTATATGTCAGATAGGAGATCTAGGTTATCTGGAAAATCCAAGAAGCATCATACATGGATTTAATTACTGTGCACATTCATTCTACCATCCACACTCTGTTCTCTACAGGTCTCAAATAGGTTACTATTTAATTTAGATAAAACTAGTATTCACTACACAGTACATCCTACCAATTTACCAACATCCTGATAACAACAAGTCAAAAGTTTCAGTAGAAATTATGCTAAGATTTCAATCTGAATTCTATTTCACAAGCATTAAATTAGTCAGCATCTAAAAATTATATAATAAAATGTTCTTCAATAGTGATTAACTAACATTTTCATTCATTAGTGAAACTTTATTATCTGTTAGTTTACTTTATGACATCACTATTCGTTTTACTAAGGAAAACAATACAAGTCATTATGATGGTCTGGTACTGTAAGACTTGCATGACGCTATCGAGCATCAATTTAAATTTTGTGCTTGACTGATTCTAGATGATCATACTGGATTTATTTGTTCATGGTTATTTTATTTCATTTTTTATCTTGTAGACTGTTCACCTTTGGTCTCAAGATCACTTCTTTCAGTTACTGAGCGATCACATACGAATAACACCATTTAAGTTCAGCTGACAGTACAATAGGTAAGTCAAAAGGAATGACTAACTTTCAGAACTATTTCTTAGATGTTTATGTTACATATTTTATTTGCATATACAGTGAATATTTTGTTTTGATTACTTTTATGTTCCGTTTTAGCCTAACCTCAAATTTGATCTGTTCAAAAACCTATGCAAAAAGTAGAACTAATTAATTTTGTAACTAATACTTCGTTTTTGTATCTTGGTGTTTTGTGTTGATACTGTTATCCTGATTGGTCCGTTGCATAGTTTAAGCTTGCATGAATATGTATATATATGTAAGTGCCGGAAATAAACTGTTACAAATACAATTTAGATGTGTAAGATTAACAGTTCTGTGCTCTTCATATTCTGACTTGGAACTACTTACTATTTAGGCAAACTTACAGGTAAAAGAAAACATTATTTGTTATCCTCACTCAACAGGGTTTTTATTCATAATTGACTAGAGTCAAGAACATTGCTTAAGTTTCTTGGAAATTTGAATTGCAATAGATAGTAAGCATTTAATGAAATCTACTAAAGCGCATAAGCTTACCGGACTTCTGATCTACACCTAATATATCCCTCTATCACTTAGTTACGTATAAATAAAATCACTGTAAGTAGAATGAATTGTCAAAAGACTACAGATAGTTGATATATCTCTTCACAATTGAATACGAATGTATATGGGCATTGTATTTCATTTGAAATGTCCATGAAATGTAGCATTACTGGACGGTTTATATACTTTAGATTAATACATTTGTATATGATTAATTAAAGTTTGTTTAGAATATGGTTACTGTTCAATGTTGAACTTTCATTACTTGCTATTCGTACATTAAAACAATCAGATTCTCCTTTATATTAAATAGTTTGTTTGTGTTTAAATGAATTGTTGCCAAATTATTATCGTAATGAATAATTTCAATTAACTGATTAAACATAATGTTCATCATGCCCAGTATTGAAACAACAAATATAGTGATGAATGTCTTCTCAAAGAGAAGAACAATGAAGTCAATAATATGTCATTAAAAGATTAGAAGTCTGAATAAGGGATCAAGAGTTATTCACCTGATATCAAATGATGATATATTTGTTAAAGTGTCATAAAAGATGAAATAGATTTCAGAAACTAATTGACTGGAATGATATCAATAATAAGAATAGAAATGACCTTATTGTTATTTTCGAAGAAGCGCAAAGATAAACAAGGAAGTTCTGTTCACTCAATCCTAATTCAGAAATAGAAAGAGCACAAGCAGATAAATCAAAAAGATAAATTGTATCATATTCCAAACATTCCTTTATACATATTTAAACAAAACCATGCAATCAGCAAATTAGAGATTATCAGCAGTACAAAATAAGGGAGACAATTGCAGTGAATTGAAGTTACGTATACACAATCAATTAGCTGTAGTTCACAAGTAAAAAAAATGATATATCAGTATTGTTTAAGTTGTATTGGGACTGGCAAGTGGAATTCAGAACGCACATTTTATATTATTTGTGACTCATTAACAGGATGTACCTGTATCCCAGTGTTGATGTTCACACATAGACTAGGTCTTAGTTTGTTTCGTGCAAAACACCACTACGTTCATCACTATCACTATATCAAGGCATTCTACTGAGGATACATTTATAGCAACAGAGAATGATCAACTTCAGTCCATAACAAATCAACGGAAAGATCTATACACATACAAATTAGGTATACCAATTTGCTAAACGGGAGAATAAAGCACAAAAGGCTTAATAATCATAGGGATAAAATGTTTACATTGCACATAACTAAAAGTAACTGAAATAGTCTTCTAAGAGAAAGTTCTGAAAGTTAGTTATGCTTCTTTAATCGCCTAGCAAGACACTTTGATTTTGATTTTTATAGATTATTGCCATCATACTCCTTAGGTGTATTTTTCTTAAATAGAAATAAAGCGTAATCTACTTTACACTGACATCATAAAAATAACTACGTTGGTGTAAAACATCTGTTACATAATTTTCTCATTGTATTCCACTGATATTCACTGATTATGCCAATTTCTGTTTACACCAACCATATGACTCGATTATGCAATCATTCATTTGTAAATTAATTTTTCTGTCTCATATTTACTATTTATTACGTCAATGTACTCTATTTATATGATCACTTTTTTAACATACAAATATTACAATTGGGTGTCATGAGTTAGTCTGAATTAGACAATTATTGACAATTAGAAAGCAATGGACAACTGTTACATTCTAGTACAGGATTCTGCCCCATGATCCTACCAGGGATCCAACTCTGGACCTTCTAGCTCGGTGACGAACGCTTACCATTACACCACTTAGCGGTAAATATTTCTATTTAAGCCAATTCGTGATATATTCGCGCTACCTCATCCATTGCCATCAATAGGCAACTGCCTCACACTCGAAATGGTTGAACTTCATTGGTCAAGTCTTCATTCTTTGTTACTACGTTATATACTCCGGAGTCACCTACCTACCTTAATGATTTTCAGTTTCTCTGTAAGATTCATATCATTGATAAAGGTTAATAAAATGCTGCTTATAACAATATTACTAGTCGTAACCTTACCAATAACTTCTTACTAGTTGAACGACTTAGTGGTTATCTGGGTTTAGTAAGGATGGTGGATAACGTGTTGGTGTTTGAATTTACTGAGTTCATGTCTCACTTTGAATATTAATAATGAGATGCAATCATTAAAATGGAATTATATCATGAGTGCATCGAAGTAGAAAGCGTAAACATATCATAATTACAGTGTTACTTGAAAGTTCCAGAACTATTGTCACACTGACTGAGAAACAACCATATAATAAAAGAACTTTAAACAAATTGGTTTCATTTTTCCTGAAATATCTAAAAATCTTAGACCTACAGGTATGATGACATTTAGATTGCATGGTCTTTCAAAAATAGACAACATTTCTCCTAGTTTTAAGAATGCCAAAGTAGTAACATAGAAATTGTTGGTTGAACTGTTTAGTAAAATTGGGTGTCAATCAAAGTTTCTTTTTAAACATACATCTGAATGTAAATCTTAAGCAAAGTCAACAACTACACCGAAGAAACCTTTTGTTCTTTAAATTACAATTCTAGTGTGATATAACTACCGTAAATATAACACGACAGTTAGAAAATGCAATGCAATCAAACTAGTACATTTATTTATCACTCTACCTGTGGGACTCGACTTAGAATCTTTTTAATGCTAGTAACAGATTACTAGCATTTTGCATATGCCTATTTTGTCAGTTTGCTTGTTGATACTCGTTTTTTTTTATCTTCGTTTATATGTGCTAAGATAATATACTACTTTATATTTCGATTTTACCGTTGTATCTGATTGTATTTTCATTTGTCTGTTAGTCAATAAACTGATCATGTTAGTGCCGTGTTCTTAATTCTGTTAGAACTGTCAAATTATTGATAGATTGTAATTGTTCAGTGTTAAAGTTCTCTTAAGGGAATTATTTAATTTATTGTCAGCTGCGGTAACCTACAAATCATGGTCATAATTTATTTGGTTATTTTATTGTCTAGGAGTATAAAAAACAATAGTCATATAATTATCATCAAATTTCACCAATAGCATATTTACAATTAAGGGGGTTGTTGTGGAGATAGTTAATTTGTTAATGTTGATATCACGAAGACGTGACTGGTGGAGTTCAATCGTGTCGGGTGTGAGGCAGTAACTCACCGAAGACAATCGATGAAGTCGCGCAAATGTATTACGAATTGACTGAATTAGAAATATCAACCATTAGTAGCCTGCTCAGTGGTCCAATGGTAAAGCGCTCGTCGCGGAGCTAGATGGTCCTGGGTTCGATTCCCAACAGGATCGTGGATGCGCACTGCTGAGGAGTCCCATACTAGGACGAAACAGCTGTCCAGTGATTCCAGGTGATCAATGGTTGTCTGGTTCAGATCAGTTCGTGATATCAGCATTTACAAATAGCATATTTGTAAATCTAACTTCTGGTAGTTCAACAACCCTTGCATTTTGGTACATGTTTCAGAGCTTTACCACTTGGAAGAAAACTGGACTGGTCAAGATTATTATTGTGGTGACAGATATTTGGATAGCATCACTGAAACATACTACCGCCTCACAAGTGTTATTGTTCTAAACTTTTATCAAAGTGTATATCAATATGTATAACTGCTAAGCAAGTGTATGTGTACTATATATTCAATCTTTTGCCTACGAATATTCGTTTAATAGTAGAAGTTCTTTTTGGTCACTACATACTCATATAGATATCACAAAATAAAGACAGATTGTCAAAGTCTACTACCTCAGTGTGTATTTGTCATGTAAATTACAAATGCAAAGCTACTTATATTTAGTGTATGTCTAGGTAGATTCGTCATGTTATTTCGGAACATTATCCCTTAAGGTTTAGCAATAAACAATGTAGAACAGTATAAAGTTCGACTCCTGTACACTTAGTCGATAAGGGCCATTAATTAGACACTAATTCAGAGTTTGAGGTTACATAGAGAATGCCGTTAAATTTGCCATTTATCTCCAGATATCGCCTCCTACAAAAGCAGAAGCAGTAGCTAATTTTATATGTATTTTACATCTTTACTTACGAAAAAGGCCTGTAATGCCACTTACATTACCCCAGCCGTCAAACTAAGTTCAAACGATTTATTTTGATGTTATTGTTATGCCATTATTTTTAATATCCCTCAGAATTGTTTCCATATTTACTCTTTGATGTTTGTTCTTATGTAATGAAATCAAGTAACTAATTGATCTCTAAATTAAATTTACACTTTTTCATTTTATTATTGCGTAATCAGTGAGATGAAACTAACTGATTTTTTCTTTTAATCAGTTTTCATTATTATTATTTCAATCTTTTGGAATGGCGTTTTCTTATTACTAAAAAGATGATAATTTACTTACCACCACTTAATCGATATTGACTTAATGAGAAGGATATGAGTGTTACATATTTCCTTGGAATACATAGACTCTGGTTGTTAACTTGAATTCCTATAGCCTCTGTTATGGATTGAAGATGAGATAGAACCTTATCTGGAAAGTTTGCTGGTATAAAGTTGTTGGGGATGTTAGATCCACAAAACTCACTTGGCAAACCTGTTATTTTTGCGGTTTTATTGTGTAAATTTGAATTTCCTGTTTTCGCGCCAAAAAGTCCCCTTCTCACCTTCCGTTCGTGTTTCCCACTTGGTAAGACACTAAATCTTATTGGTTCATTGTTTATTTTAGTACGCTATTTATGATATTCCAAGGACACTCTGTTTTTGTATATATACGCATGAGTTGTGTGTGATGATGTCGTCTGACAAGCTGCCTGTGGAATAAACGCTTCTTGCTGTCTTTGGACTTCTTACTCTAGTTAGCTAGGCTGGGGCGCTGAGGAATAGCTTAGCTTCCTGTTGCTGTGTCGCCGGTCTTACGTTCGTTAGCGATTATCTAGGTGTCACCATAAACTCGCGAAACCTTAGCAAAAGTATACCATTTTGACTTCCTTAGTTCTATCTACCGCATGCCCATTATCTACAAAGCGTGATAATATAGAACTGTCATTGCAATGCAATTTCATGAATTCATATCTGTAAGAGGTTAATGAAGAAGTTATTGAAGACAATAGTTGTTTATTTGACTATTTCCTATTTTATCAAAATGTTTGAAAATTACATTGAATACATCGTTAAACATCACTTATGAAAGCTATTGAGATCTTGTCACACTTAGTCAGGATACATTTGAATTGTTCATAATTCACATGTTGTTTAGATTATTCTATATGTAGCAAATCATTGTGTAAATCTATAAGCATACTTTAAGAAGTAAAGTTTTACAAACAACAACCTCCTTTTGACATGTTTTTAAGATTTGAGATGAAAAGATGCTAGAGAAGTAAGAAACACTACAATTTACCTTTAGAATGAACCTGTCAAAAACACTCTTTTAACAAAACATATAAGGTACCTTCAGATGCTTTTTCTGTGGTAAAACAGTAGTTTGATGTTTAAAGTAGTTAATTTTCAAGTAATATATAAGCAACTAAATTAATACTCTGGATAATTCAGTTTGTACAGTGAAATGGCATCAAAGAATAATTCAAAGCTTAGCATGCAAATTCAATTAAAGAACTTTCTGAAATCGTGTACAGAACGCTTATTCGTTTACAAATATGACAAAACAGAAACAAATAATGATAGAATTGGTGTTTGCCACCCAAAAAGACGTGAGCTTAGGTGATAAGTATTGGAAAGAAAGGTATTTATTAAGACAACTCGTAGAAATCTTGCGGAGGACCTTCCTATTTCACAGAAACTTCTGAGGAACTAGAGATACTTCATCCAATCACCGTTGAATAAATTTTTTAGAAGTCTTGATATGCCACTTTTTAATTGATTAATGACACAAATATCTATCGCGGGATTGAGAGAACTGTAATGATGATATTTAGTTTATACAAAACTATAAGTGCACATGATTTATTGTACACATACTACACTTACCGGAGTATATATTTCTTCTCGTCTTCAGTTTTCAGATTTTCGACATGGCAGATCTAACCTGTTATAGTTTGGTAGTTGGAATACTGTATTATAAATCCTCAACTACAAGATATATCATTGTTAAAATAAGAGTTATATGCAGAATGCTAATTATTCATTCAGTTATATGAATGAAACCGATTATAATAAGGAAGTCATAGCACTGATCATGGAATTCTAACCGGATATTACAACACATCTAACAAATTAATGAATTTTTTTGATATCAATTAATCATATGAATTTGTCATGTTCTTTAGACATGAGAAAACAGTCTAGTTTTCAGTTTACAATAGTTTCTAAGTAAACTGTATGTTGCTATTTCTTTGTTAGCATTTCAGTTAGACAGCCGATTTTCAACTTGTCAAAATAAGAATTTTGTAGACTAATTTGACCACATAGAATTCATTAATCATTAATTAAATGGAGATTGTTCTCCATTTCATTCTTCGCACACACACACTCACGTGCTCCCTTTGTATTTCCTGTTTTTAAGTTGATGTGGATTATTGTAAAGTTGTTCATTCGAACTAAAGATAAGTTACTAGAATTCACCTCCTCTATGCGCTTATATCCATTCATCTGTTTCTGTGGAATAAGCTACATAGGGCGTAAAATCAGACAACATTACCAACTAATGAATGAACACCTTCCAGCACGGTTTGGAAAAATGCCAGTCAATGTATATCCGTAGCTTTATTTTAGCTCAACTGATAGATAATGGACATGGAATCAAAAGAACGAAAGTATTTAAATAGTATATTGTATCCCAGCACAACTTCCTAATCGGGTTCGGAATGATCTATTACACATATGAGAAGCCATAGGGATTCGAACTAACAACGCCAGTTAATTCAATCAGAAGAAATATATGACACCCTTATTTCCTCCTCGGTTAAATAAAATTAAACAAATTACTCCATGAACTTTATACATCTTTTATTTTGCTTTGTTTTATCTTCCCATCATTCTCCCTTCTCATTTGTTGTTTTCACCAACAATTTTATTTTGACTGTCTATTCATACCTCCCTATTGTGTAATTATTTTTGATGTTTATTATTTCTATCTTTAATCTACTTAATTTCTAAATTTCCTTTCTTTAGTAAAATATAAGTTCAATCTTTTAATTTGTATTGTGACTGGCAAGTGAAATCCAGGACGCGCGTTTCGTCATATTTGGGACTCATCGGCTGAATGTACCTGCATCTCAATGTTGATGTTCACAGTGGGATTCAAACTCAGTCCGTTTAGTGTCATACGCCACCGCGTACAATCCGCTCAGGATGCACATATAGTAACAGTGACTTACCAGCTTAAGTCTATAACAAATCAATGGGAATATACAAATTCATCCTATTAGTTCAATCTGTTTTTATTGTTCTTATCGTTACTAGTAGACCGGCCCTACGACTATCAATTTGTATCTCTTACTGATTATGATGATCTATGTAATTCGTCTATTTCATTATCATCAATGTCTCATAAATTGCTTTGATTGTATTATCATTTCATAAATTCGCATATAAATACTGTTGTATATTTTTTAAGCCTGAAAATCTTATTGAAAATAATATTGTTCGGTTACATGTGTTATTCTGATGTAGGCTTAGATTAACATATTGGAAATAATTCAATGATGCAATACATTAACATATTGGGATTTATGTCTGGTTTTTAATATTGTTTTAATTTTAAGGATCAAATTTCAATATGACCGCTATTCCAAGAAACTCGACATTCCGTGCATTATCTATTAATATTAATATAAAGAACGTCAACAACCATAAGATTTCATGTACACTTGATACTTACTGTTTACTACATGAAAATGCTATACCTATATGAATTGATAGTTTCCATTTGTTAAAAGGTATACATTCAATTTTAAGAAGAGATTAATTCTATTCATGAAGTTTAAATCCATTGATTCTGATATCATAGGCTTTATCACTGAGCTATTTTAGCTGTAAATAATCATCTATGAGATCAAAATATTTGAATTAATTAATCAATGATTGATGAACTGAATCTAATGATTAAGCAGAGATGCACCTATAAGACTCAATCAACCAAATTATGTTGTAGTTTGTATTTTATTTTATCCGACTGAAAGTGATTTTTGAAATGCCAGGTTTGATGTCATTTGGAGTCATAGAGAAGCAGGTATTGATTATGGGATACAATATTACTAAGTGGACAATAATTGCATAAAAGTGATTAGGTTTGAAGTGATATTGTATGTTGCTACTAACATGTGAAGACATATGGATTACAATGGAATTGTATTAATAATCACTTGATATAGTTGGGGAACACCGGTCGGCGGCTTATGCTCCCCGTGGATAACAGACATTGATTGATTAATGTATGTGACCCCAGAACACACAAATTATTGTATATTGATTCAGAATGTCGATGATTTTACTCATTTATTAATCCATGTACATGGTGGAATCGGAATGAGGAAGTTATACATTTGAAACCAAGAAACAATGATTGCAACATCACGGGTCAGCAAATTGAGTAGCATTAGACAATGTGTAAGTTAATTTATTCATCATGTCTTAGGAAAAATTAGATTAGGCTTAAGACGTCGTTTCGATTAAGGAAGAAATACTAGCTTAGCATTCCTAATTCTATAGTTCAAAGTATAATTACTGCCAAGAATACGGAATGTAAAGTGAGAATGTAAAAACTTCAATATAAGTTTATTCTTAATGCATATGTTACAGAAAATAGAATTGGGTCATTCTAGAAATGATGTGATACACAGTTATTTATAGGAATAGGAGAGTGATTGTTGCTTAAGTGATACAGTATGCAAATCAGAAGTCTATGTGACTCACTCATCTTCATTGTCTTCTGCACTGACGAGGACAACATGTATGAATATTTGAGTCATCGATTAACCATTGCCGTTTGTGTAACGAATCCATATTTAGATGCATTACGTTTGGAATTGTATTTCTAGTAGCACACGATTGACTTCAGTACTGATGCAATTTCACATATGGGCAAATTCATGCTGGGTGTGGATGCATGGTGAGATTTAAGTGAGTACACAACCAGTTCAGGATAACCGGCATGCACAGATTGTCTAATTATACTAAACCAATTGTAAGTATCTATTTTATAAGCTATAAAGAGAAAACGTTCGAAAATACAACCATGTTTTATACGTAGTTGGAACTAACTGAGGATCCGATGGAGACGAGTTCATTTTAATTAACTCATATCAATAACTGTAAAAGGAATTTAGCCAAGTAAACAAGCAAGTAAGCATGCAAATAAGCATGCAGGAAGTGATTTCTGACCTCATAAGATGAGTTAAGAGAAATCTTTAAGATACATGACAATACAAGGCTATAATCGGCTACCGTAATCTGTATTTAATAAACATGATGTTTAAGCGTTTAAGGTGATAGGTCATGGAAATTTAGTTCGTAAGAAAACCAAATTGTGAATTAGAAACGAGTCATTTAGAGAGTAGTAACAGTTCTGACATTTTGTCACAACCACTATTTTCGATTATTCTGCTGAGGTGCTGCGATATTTATAGATCTGTAATTGTCAATCTTGTCTCCCTATATTAAGTTTTATGTACTCTGTGTATCGTCAATTACAAATTACAGTAGTACTGTAGCAAAATGTACAAAGTATAATTTACGTGTCAATGCATCCAGTCGGAAACTATTTTGAGTTATTCCACATACACAAAAGCTGTTATTTAGAGAGTTGTTTTAATTGGATGTTGAAAAAATTAATGAGTTTTTTATATTTGATGCTAGGAATCGGCTTTTGTTAGCAATCAATGATAATCAGTAATTAATGTACAGCTGCTTTATCCCAGTATTGGACTATTCTGTAGTACGCATCCACAACCTCACCACGGGATCGAGCACAGAATTTTCAGGCTACCCAGTCATTTCTCAAAAATATTGCCGATTACTTGAGTTGGTTAATTATGCCTGTCGGCTGAATGGTCTAATATTTAAGCGTTCGGCACGAAGACTTAGGGCCGTGCGCTCAATACAGTGGTGAGGTCTTTAGTATTCACTGTTGAAGAGTCTTATACTAGGAAAAAATAACATTCCGGGGATGCCTCATTACCAGTAGTTGTCTAACTTAAGCTATTTTATGACATCAGATTAAAAATATTTTATTTCTATTAATTGTTTTTCCTTTTTGGATTAAGACATCAAAAAACCTTAGTCAAGCCGGAAGAGTATTCATTGATGTAGGTTAATTCTGATCGAAGGAATTGTTGCAAGGAAGCTGCAAACATGTTACATAATCTCATATTTCTCTTTTATTAATTGAACAGTAGCAGCAAAAACAAACTCAGACAAAATAAAGTGAAATGCACAGAGTAAGAGAGAGAAAGAGGAAATAATAATAAGAATTTCACTTTGAATACAAAGAAACAATCTGTCTAGACATGTTAATCGTGTCAGTTAGCGTGATACGCCTTTAAGTAAGGCGAGAATGACAATGTCAACAGAATTAAATGAGTCTACTATATTGTATTGCCTTCTTTTCAGCAACATACAAATTTGCTAATGAATGATGTAGAAGTTGTTCATTTTAAATGAAACATCACTTATCGTCTTTAGTTAAACAATTACTAAGTGGTACGGAAAACTAGTCAACTGTTTCATCTTAATTTGAAACTTCACTTCGAGGATCGAACCTACGATTTTTAAGCTTCATAGAGAAACCCTAACCTTTAAACGAATGAGGAGTCATCTAATGGTAAACATCAATGATAAACAATTGTTACATGCGTAATATGATTACACTCTACTGGCTTTATATTCTCACTAAGGTTTAGAGGTAACTTCCTAAAGTAGATTACTGGGTTTAACCATCTTTATGATCGTGGATATCAACAGCCGAAAAAGTAAAAACAACTGTTCAATAGTTTCTGGTTCTTAACGATTATCTAGGAAATGAGTTTAGTTATCTGAAAATATTGGAATAATTGCAATATTAAGAAAATAATTGATCTTATGACAGAACAGTGCACTATTAGAATGATAAGACAATAAATGAAGTAAAAAGGGAAATAGTCCTTAAATAATCGAGATGATCTAATGGAGTAACATAATGAAAATGTATTAAGAATATGAATGTTGTGCCTACATAACTTCTCAATGTTATGTTTTACGACTTATGACCAATGACTGCGTAAGTTGGATTCACTTAAAGCCCGTCACCAATTGTTATGTATTTGAAAATATACAATGCCCTTGATGATTACTAATCACTATACAGACACGTCAGCTCCGCGACCTTTGTATGTGTTCATCTTATGGCTGTTGTTATTCCTTAATCATCACTATGTTACTGTCCTGCATAAATTTCACTCTTGATTGATCTGAAATGCATTATTTGAATTCCAGTTATTAATTTTCGCTGCCTATTGTCAGAAGATATGGCGTCATCGTCTTCAGTTAACATAATGAATAAAAGACTAGACTTTAAAACGAATTATACTAGAAAAGACAAAACCACTGACATTTTGATTTCTATCTTGAAAATTAAAATCTGATACTCAGAAATCATTATATTCGTTAACTGACACACTACTTAAATATTTAGCCTTTGAATCATTCACTTTACATGTTTTTTTTTTAACTAACTGTTTCTAGAAGTCCGAAGTCATAAAAAAAGATAACTGAATGTATTCCAAAAATCTTTTATGATAACTTTAAGTTTGTAAATACACTATAATGTTCAACCACTAGAGTGTTCTACATTTAACTTACAGTATGTTGTATATAAATTGCGTTATGATTTTTCAGCAAGGTGAAGAAGTAGTATTAGTACTAGTAGCAGCAGAAGTAGTAGAACTTGTGTTATTATTATTATTATTAATAGTAGAAGTAGTGGCTGTTGTAGTGGTTGTTGGCCCGAAAACATTTACTTTTATTCGATAAATTCATTCAAAAATAATCGATTCCTCCGGTGGAATTTAGGGAGCGCACTGACATTCAGAAGTCATATACTAGGAGAAAACAGCTGTTTAGCTCTTGCTAATTTTCAATGGTGGCCTGCCAACATCAATCTATGACGAATTCTATCAACTAAACTTAATACTGATTTCTATAAAACGCGTGGATTCAATAATCGACATGATAAACGGTTTCATATGGATTCACTTTTAATATGTCGTCTTTGCTTTATGAATTTAGTGTTTAGTTTCATTCCTCGTTTTAAGACATGTAGTTTATTAAGTGAAAAATAAAGGTTTTTATATATATGATTACCAAGGTTAATGTAATTACACGTAAATACATGATTATTATTCACGATAATGAAGTAGTAGCCCGGTAACTACAATCCTCGGTCTCTAGTCAGTATGTTTTGCTTATTCAACCACGGCTTTGCCTACTTTAAACATCACTTTACTTCACACAAACTGTATGGTTTGTAGGTGAACATTTTAATCTCTAGGGTTTGAATGAATTGCATTACAACATTTCGGGTGTAAGTGTTTGAAGATTAATGTTATTACCATGGGAGATAGTTAGAAGAATTAGTTCGAGTACTTTATAAAATGAGTAATATATATTTGTAAAATTCCAATTAGTAGAAATTAAAATTTCTGACGTTTCGCGGCTTAGTGTAAGTCGCTTCTTCAGAGAAATGAATAACCGAATTGAATTAGCATAAGGTTAAATAATACAATGGAACAATTCACAATCAAAATAAGTTCATACAATCAAAATTGCGAGTCATGTCAAGTCATTTGGGTCAAGGTAGTTTGATGTGAGACATGTGTACATGCTTATGTTAGTGTGATGTGAAATGAGATTATGTGAAAATAAAATTGTATGTATGTTCATGTGAATGAAATGTGAATGTAATTTAATTGTGATCGATTGGATAGAAAGTCCATGTTGGGTGGATAGAAAGGCCTTCCCTTTGTTAAGTGCAGTTGGATTTAACAAAATGTGAAGTGCTTCGTCTTTTCTTATAATTGGAAAAACCTTTTTGAATAATTTGGATATTTTAAATATCGATTTTATGATTGTGGTAGATAGCATGTACAGCTATTGCTGATTTGATTTGTAATTTTTCAAGTTCAACAGGATTATTAGGAGGTTGTTTAGTGTAGCTTTGGCACGAGTTTTGATTACTCGAGAAGACTCTCCAATATAGAAAGCATCGCAATCAACACAACCTAGTCTGTATACACAATTCTGTGTAGAGGTGAAGGGAATTTTGTCCTTTATTTTAACTAACGCACCTCGAAGAGTCTTTGTTGTCTTGTAAAATGTTCGGATTGCATATTGTTTGAGAATTCTTTGTAATTCTTCTGTTGTGTCATGGTGGTAAGGTAAAACGGCTGTACCGACCCATGATGTTTTAATTGATTTATAATTAGTTAATAATAAATCGTCCCGTTTTTGCCAATTTTTAATAATATTCATTGGAAAATTATCAAGTTGTAAGATACTAATTACATTTTTGTATTCAGATTTCTTGTCATCTTCTGATGTAATGAATTTATTGGCTCTTCTGAATAAGTTTAGATCCAGGGATATTTTTGCACTGAATGGATGTGCTGAGTTGAAATCGATATATCAACTTGAGTGAGTCGGTTTGCGATAAATTCTCAGATTAAGAGTTCCATTTAAATTCCTTTTGACTAGGCAGTCTAAAAATGGTAACTCATTGTGTTCATTTTCACTTTCACAAGTGAATTTGATGTGCTGAGATACGGTGTTTAATCGTTTTGAGAAAGTTCTCAGAAAAGTTTTTTTGATAATGACAAAGGTGTCATCTACATACCTGAGCCAGACTCGTGGTTTGATGACATTATTGAAAATATGAGATTCGTTATGGGCCATAAAGAGGTTTGCGACAATCGGTGAAACGGGGGGAGCCCATTGCCACTCTGTTAGTTTGTTTGTAGAGAATCCCTTTGTTAGTGAAAAAATTTGTATTCAAGCGTAGTTTTAGGGATTTCATGGTTAAACTGATGCTTGATGAACAACGGCTGGATAGTGTAAGATCATTTACAAGCAATCCATTAATATATTCTAGATATGTATCAGTTGGAATACTTGATTATAAAGATACAACATCACAGCTTACCATTGTTTCATTACCTTCAACTAATAGATCTGAAATTTTTGATTTGAAATCATTTGTGTCTTTGGAAACATTGTGTAAATTTTGTTGTAGTGGTTTTAAAATGTTGCTTAGATATCTAGCAAGCGCATAAGTTGGAGTACTGGTGCAATCAACTATTGGTCTCAGTGGGACACCAGATTTATGAATTTTTGGTAAACCATAGAAACGGGAAGTTATCCATGATTTAGGATATAAAGTAAACCAAAAAGAGGTACCAATGAATGGTTTTAATTCTTTCAGAAGTTCACCTGTCTCAGATTTCACTTTGTATTTTATCGTTGAATGATTTTTTGAATCAATCATTAGATATAGTCCTGTGGATAAATGCTCAAAGGATTCTTCTTCATAATCTATTTCATTCATTAAAACTGAGGTATAACCTTTATCCGCTTTGATGATTATTATTGATTTATCTTTTTTGTAATGAATATAGAGCTTTTAATTCTCCCTTTGACAAAGTATTTCGATTTTGATTTGTTCCATTGTATTATTTGATCTTGTATTAATTCAATTCGGTTATTCATTTCTCTGAAGAAGTGACTTGCATTAAGCCGCGAAACGTCAGAAATTTTAATTTCTACTCATTGGAATTTTACAAATACGTGTATCACTCATTTTATAAATGGGTAAATATGAAATACACTACGAGAAAGTAGCATAACAAACACCATGTTATATCTTCATATTCGTTAATCAAATTAATGACTATTTGTATTCAATAGGCCAATAGAACCAAAAGTCTAAAGTTAACGTCTCAACGTAAACATCAACAGGATAAACTGTAAGTGTAAGTGATGAATATTAAATACGACTAAATTTGTATCTTCTATTCGATTACTAGTAAAATATTATTACTTCTATGAATAACCGTTAGGATTGTTCTCTTGACATTTTAATGCCAAACAGTATTCAAGTCTGCATAAACTATATCCATGTTATTAGCATCTGTTTCAGCTTTTCAAATATTTATGGGGCATTTAGTATATTTCCACCATTAATAACATGTTTAAAAGTAAATGTTATGTTTGTCTTCTATCACTGTTATGTTAGAATATGGTTATTACGTTAGTTTTTAAGTGATATTCACTTCGAGGAGTTTCAGAATCTCTATGATAATTTCTCAAGTATGAAAAATCTCAGGCAACCACTTTTTGCCAGGGAGGGGAGGGGGGCGGATAAAATAATACAACAAGATGGTCGATATAAATATAAAGAAAAATGAATAGATTAAAGCCTAACAAGACAATCAATTCTAAACAGGGCCATCAAACAATTTTTCCAAGAGCGAAAGCGAATAAATGTCAGTCAAACCAACATGATAACAGCACTTAACAACTGTTACATTGAGTGGTTCAAGTGGGGCAACTAAATTTCTGGACTTGTTTGCAGGAGACTGTTCATTTATTTTAAGTGCATGTTGATCGATTATTTTGTTTTTATAATTATCATGTAACCGTAGTCGTAATTTCCCAGTAAACTCATAAAATGTTATCATACCGTTTGTCATTCTGGAACTATAGTCAGTTAATCATGTACCTGTACTCATAATCTTTAGTCATTATTGCTGCCGTTTTGTATAAACGTTATTCTTTTTTCTAGTAGGTGATCAGGTTTTATACGTATATAAATGGATGAGTGAAATTTATTCTGACTGTATGGCGGTTGGCTTGATTATCTTATGTTCTTCATTCCGTATTATGGGAGGGGGATAGTAGTCACGAGATAAATGTGTTCGGACATTGATTAGTATTGTCGAGGTCATACTATTTTCCACATAATATAATAGCCCAATTATTCAAGATATTAAAACTCCACTAAAAGTATCCACTTGAGTTGAAAATCGTCGCTGTTATTTCAGTGTTAATAGTTTGATGTTGCAAGGTATAAAAAGACACAAATATATTATTTATTAGTCAACAACATCTATTTTTCAATAAAAGTAGTATTTTTGGAACTGATTTGTTTTTAGTGATTGGAATTCTGGACGCGTGCTTATTTTACATAAAACATTGCACCTAGATGTCTACATTAAGATTGGGACTTGAAATCAATACATCCGTCTTGCACACTGCCACGGTTTCATTAAATAATCCTTTTAAGATACACATAAGGTAAATGATATGACTTGAACTGCAGTCGATCACGATACACGAAAAGCATCAGCCTCGATAAGAACCTGTATAGAGAACTAAAAATACATATTATTTGTTCTATGCCCGTATATCTGCCTAGTGACTACTAGTCACCAAGCCGAATAAAAGAACACAAGGTAATTGAACCAACAGTTAAAGATAAGTAGATAAGCCGAGTGATAAATTACAATTCATGCATTCACTTATATACATTTAAAGCCTGACCATTCAGCGGACTAATAAAGAAGATAATGTTCATACAAAACCCGGACAATAATAGCTGATGACTTCGGTGGTAACAGGTACGTAGTTAATTAGTTATAATTCCTGAATCAGAAATGACATAATAACAGTTCATGGGTGTAATGGGAGGTTGGGGGCGGGAATGTTACGTAATATTAATAGACATAAAACAGTTTTGTAAGTTAGTTGTTCATCTCGAGTCGCCCGACAAAACAACAACAAAATTCAATTAATTTCATTCCATAAAAAAAAGCATTAATTCAAAGATACCAATACCTTTAAAGCTAAAAATAATAATCGTTCGAATTTATGACATTTTCATATTACGTAATCGACTATAGTGATTTATTTGCATGTTGAATATACTTGTCTCATTTTAATTTTGTTGTTTAATTGTTTGAGTGTATGAAACATGCTCTACACGTTAATTCAATTACAATTTACCTACCTCTGTACTGTTTACCGACTCCGTTGTTGTCATTTTAGTGAAATATGAAAGGAAGTAACATTAAAGAGTTAGTAGATATTTAATACGTATTTAATCTAAGGTAATATTATTACTTTATTAACAAGAAAATGATATGAATTACTCATAACCTAAGATTAATGCCTGTTTTGAGTACAAAGAAAAAGTGGGAGGTGGTTTAGAGGTAGTCGAATGAAATCCCCTGGTCACCTAGTTGCAAAGTCCGTGATTGTTAGCAGTGAGCTCTTCGCAGCACTATGTATCCTCTATGAGAATGAAATGTATACATTGGGTGATCAATCTGCTATAGCCACAAAGATTTCAGGTACACCTTACTGATTGGTGCCAGATAACACGAAATCTAGGTTCAACGTGTACCATCGACTACTCCTAAATCACCTTTCATTTCTACAATAGTGACAATGGTGTAAAGTCAACTAGATTAGTGGCCACATTATAACTGGATCGATCAGCACTATAGAAGATTTGGTAAACAGTAAATTAATCACTATACAGTGATCAACCAATGTATACAAAGAAACAGCGTTAATCAGAGGTGAATAGGTTAAACAAGGTGTAACCATGTGAACCTTTTTCATTATTGTACATATTTTTAGACTAAACAGGCAGATTTATATATGTTATCTTTTCATTAAAGCTTGTTATCATGCTATTCATGTAGCAGATTTTCATTAATTTGCTTGTATTGCATATTATATCTTTATATTCCAGTGTATTCTTAATACTGTGTAACTTAATATACTTTGTGTGGAGTGCTGTTTACAATTTCTCTGATAGTACTCGAACAAAGGTATCCTTATTAATCTCTATTCCGAATCCGTTTTCATTCATTGATAGTGTGGAATAATAATAAGTCCGTGTTGTGGTATCATCGAACGGAGTATTTCCACACCTTATCATCGCTGGATTTACTGAAGTCCTGTACTTCATCGTAACGTACTTTTCCCGTTGAATACCGAAATTATTGATTGGTAAATGTGACTGACACTTGAAACACAGTCTCCTAATCCTCATCTACAATTATTCAAGTAAACTGTATTGATATTGACTGATATTTTTCCTTATTGTGTGTAAATAAAATAACTGTTAATAAACTCTTCACATTTTGACTATTGACTGTTATTTATAGTATATTGCTTACTTTAATTCCGCGGCCACCAAAATGTTAAGCCATTTAAATCTATTGAGTGAAGTATGTCAACGTTGTAGTTTGTTTGACAAATTCTACATGCCTTTGCTGAATCTTATGTTTATGATGTTTTGATGTTTAGTAAAAATACATTCTTATCTACAACAACTGCTAGTAATACTACTACTATTGCTGATACCAATACTACTACCTTTATGATGATGATGATGACGATGATGATAAACAACAAATTTTAATAATGACAGAATAATATTTTTCTGACAATCTGCTAGAAAAAAATCAGTATGACTATCTGATTGTCGATGGTTAAATAGACTGATTAGATTGTGATTGTCATATGATGTAATGTCAAGTAGTAAAATGTTTTTCAGAGAAAAATGGGTAAATTTTCAAATCTGGTGTTGTGTCATGTGATTGTTGAAACTGAACAATTTGACTAGCAGCTATTATTTATGACCAGAAACTTGTGATTACTGCTCGGTTGGTAAGTGACTGAATAACTTATATCCTTGCTATTGGTAGAGAGTGAGAGTGAAGAAGAAGACGACTCCAATGAATAAGCTTTAATCCCCAATCCTTTATTGAGTAAAAAGAACTTCACATACATACCAAATGAAAAGGCGAAACAATGCAGAAAATACAAAAGTCACAATGGAGATTAATTTAGAAGAATGACGTGCAGAAAACGGGATAATAAGTTCAAAGTAAAAGTGAAACATCTTAACAACGGTAATTGATATGGTTACAGTTAGTCAATCATTGAAAAACTGGTAATTTAAAGATTAAAAATATCATATTTAGTGAATGTTAGGGAACTGTACTTTAATAGTAAATTTTCCGATATCACAGAAAATATGTTTCAGAGATTGTACTCTTCACTCCTATGCCCCTCTACAACAAGCGGCTACAGTATAAATAAATATGAAGTAATTGAGGGTATTGCTGTTTTTCATTTATTAACCTTTATTCATTAAATAGTAGTATATGCATTGTAAGGCACATATACATCTAGAATGATTCAGCGTATCAATTCAAAGAACTGTATTATTCAATACCCTGTTCACACTTTGTTGAATACAAGTAATTTCTTTTAGGTGTATACAAGAGTTAAGTAGAATGACATGATAATACTAATGTGGATTGATATTCTTGAAATGAGCAAGAATAAAGTTTTTGTGCAGAATTTGATGAATTCATTTTGTTTCGTTTGTATCTCGTCAGAGGCATACATTCTTTTATATTTTCAAAGTCAACATTTAAACAAATGTAACCTACTTATAATGATAACTTTGGTTGGAATTTAGATGGAAAGTCTTTTATCTGAGTAGTGTGAAAGTTTTCGAGAATAGCGTCAGTACATATAAGATTCAAAAAGAAACTATTAGAAAACCGTTGAATATAATAACAAGAAATTGCAAAAATAAAACTCAGTGATTACGTAATGAATAAATGGAAGGCAAGGTTAATATGGTATGATGATGCAACGGAATAAATAGTATTTTATGAATGAAAATATCTCAGAAATAAAAGAAATGATGATGAAGTAATTACATTAATCAATCGTTATAGTTAATGGGATAAAAATGGAAGACAAGTTACGAGGGAAAAGAAAAAGTGACGCCTTTTTTTATTTCGGACAGATAGATCCAGTTTTAAGCTGTTGATAGCTATAACCTTGGAGATTTTAAAAAGACTGAATGTTGCTTGTCTATTAAACACCTTGAAGGATTTCACTATATCTACCTCATGTCCAGTGTCGCTGAGATGTCTGGAGATGGGGCTACTACTAACTTTTTTACCTTTCAAACGGCGATTCTTTGAAACATGTTCGTTTGGTAAAACTAAAAGAAGAGCGTACCTTAGATTCAACTAATAGCGACTGCGAATATCTAAACAATGGTTTCACTTAGAACACACTTTCAACTATGTTCTGCGTTAATATTTCAATCTTCTGACTTTATTAAAAGATTTTATTAAAACCTCTGTTTATTCACCTTACTATTCTCAAACAGTGTTTTTTGTTATCTTGTTCTCACTTTGTTGTCTTTTTCTCTTCTCTAGCTGTAGAAGGTTGAAAATGAGACGTGAGTAGAATCTTCTTGTAAAACATTATCTAACGTTTCTTCCTGTAAATACAGCACATTAGCTACCGTTCTAGTGTAACATGCTGCATCACATGTGACAGACCATTGTAAAAATATTATTATTATGTATTTCCACCACTTCCTAACACTACAGCTATTTTCTTTTAGTATGCGACTCCTCAGAACTGTCTATCCTCCATTCCTCTAGGATATCCATCTTAGGACCTTCATTTCTCTCAGCGGGCTCTTAATCATTACCAGTGTAGAGCTGGAGTTCAGTGGTAAAATTTCCACTTAGATAAATTTATGACAGTACAACGATTATCCATGGTCACTGATGATAGCTGTCCCACTCTCAACAAACTGAACCCCACCAGTCATAATATCTCACTGGATTACTATAGTCGATATTATTAGAAATCCCTGTAGATTTGAAAGAATTCCATAAATAGCTTTAACATCAATAAATGATTGAATATTCAAGGATAGATTACTATACTGTACTTACTTGTTACCTTTGCAGAATCGATATACTTCAATATACTCTGGTGTTCACATTGAAACAAAACGTTGACTATCATCTGTTTACTTTAGTTTACAATAGTAGGTAAACTAATAATCGAACTAGTTGTATCAACAAGAAATAGTTACTTAAAATACCACTTATTAATTCACATTATTACAAATAAGTAACTTGTATTGTTGCCTGATATCTTCTTGAATACTGATTAAACTATACAGAAAAAAATAGGTTTATCATTAATGATTAAAAAATGTTGTGTTTATGTTATTTCTATTTATTGATAATTGAATTATCATGTCCCAAATATATTGAATATTGTAACAAAATATGGCAACTAAGTAAAAGTTTGTTTGTAGTAAAAAATGTTTACGATGCTTAAATGACATTTCATGTATGTACTGTAAATACGAGATAGAATCCAAATATGGAGTTGTTGCTAACAAGCGTTACTATGTTAATTTTCTTATCTTTAATTGAATTTTGGTGATTTTGTGGAGATAGGTATTAGATTTATGTTCTTTACAGGTTGGTGTTGGTTGAGTACCACTAAAAACCTGCAAGAACTGGACATTTATTTCGTCACATTATGGGACCCCTCAGCATTACGTACCCTCTAAACGCCGGAGGGTCCAACTCAGTGCCTTAGAGTCTCCTAGCAAAAGCTTAGCCACATGTCGCGCCTCATCAACTTTTTCTGATATAACATGATCATCATCCATTCATCTTTAAGATATTTTAAACGTGTGAAGTTAGTTCGTTGAAGAAATGTCATTTCAATGATTTAATCTCAAGGTAGTACAATCATATATATGTGTATATCTGTGATTGATGCTAACGAAAAATTGAACATTGCAACATAAACTAAGAAAAAATAATTGCAAAAAACAGTATCAATAGTATTAATCGCGACTAAACAAAGGAGTTGAACAATTCATGGATTTGTGTTATGTAATATGTTAAGATAAATGTGAAAGTAGATAGAGTATGAATTTGATATCATGAACTGGTCTGAGTTGAGAGTTAAGATAGTGATGAATGTTTATTTCTCTTTAGTATGTGACTCCATAGTAGTATGCATCTACTAATCATTTAAAGATGGCTCCTTGAACCTTCAAGCTTCTTATCAAATGCTTGGCATTGTGCTCATTGATCTAGCATTCAATAGTTGTCATTTCTAACTTTAGTCAATCTGTTATACATACTTCATGATTTTATCAATTAGTAGATAACTGCCACAATCCTGAAATTATATGAAGAATATGACTTTCCTGAGCAGCTGTATTCTTCATCTTCATTAGCATGGAAGCGCATTATCCGTCAAACGCTGTAACATTTCGTCGCTTATGTCAACACATGATCACAGTTATGAACATACGTTTTATTTTTTCAAAACTGTGCCATATTGAACTGAGTAAAAGTTAAGCAGACCGAAGAATGTTTTAAAGTTTAACAATCAAGTCATTCTTAAATTAATAAACTTATTTAACAGGTTCAATATATCAACCACTTAAGTACGTCATGTATAAATACAAGGTTATTAATTCAGTTAAGATGGAATAGGATCGAAATAAATATTCTCAAAATAACTTGAGAAATATCAACAACAACCAATAAGATTCTGAGTCGTCAAAACAAGCTGCATGTCACGTGTGAAGATATTCTTATACTTCACTTGTCAGAAGTTTGTGCTATTAAAGTCATCTAGAATGACAATGAAAACTTCAACATCATTACAGTATCATTAAAGCAAAGCGAATAAGATTCTGAGTAGAACAATCCTTCTGTGCTGTAATACTTCCACACCATCTGGGAACTATGTTTAGTTGCAATGTATTATATAGTTTTAAACTACGGACTGGCTTTAAACAACTATTTAGAAATATGAAACACTGAAGACCTAGTTTGTTTCAGTATAAGATTTCTTGACAGTTCACTTCTGTGATTCCATAAGAATCGTATTCAATATCTGAGTCACTCGCTTTCAAATTCTGAGTCGTTGCTGTTGAGTAGTTCAGGGCAAACAGTTAACCGTTTTTTGCTGGCCACTTTCAACTACATAGCAGCAACAACTTATTACGCTTGATATAGAGTCACTTTGATTAGTGATTACTGGATAGCTGTTTTGTCTAAATATGAGACACTTCAGTGATGTGCATTCACAGACCCACCAGGAATCGAACTCAGGACCTTCTGGCTCTACTTTACCATTAAACCAGTAAGCTAGCTCCCAACTCAAAATTAAGGACTAAACAAACTTTTCATTGACGATTACTTATTGATCAGTTGATGTAAAATAATCATACGTATGATTACAAATCTCAGCATAATGAAGGTATGCTTCTTGAACTGCTTTAATTATCATCACCATTGTTAATCCAACTACTAGCTGAAATATCAGATCCTTATATCAACATTTATCGGGAACGAAATCAATTTAGCTAGAGATCAACAACAGTCTTATGTTGCTACGATAATCAACTGTTTATCGAGTTCTGATGAATAACTTAATGTAAATCATAATTTAGTTATGCCAGTGAATTGAAAACATTCGAATATTATGTCGTTTGTTGATCTTAGTTGCACAACTATCGGGAATTCTGTAGTATTAGAAATATGTTTTATCTTGTACATCAAGCATAGACAATTTCATCAGGCTATTAAGGCTTTGTCATGTGCAACTAATCTCTAATCTACTGCGTCAACATACAATGACTGACATTTTCGACTTTGCTTAGTTCAAGAAGATATATTTTTCGCTTAAATACGATATCAATGGTGGATAACTATCTCATCATCGACTATTTCATCACTTGTCGTGTGTGTTTAATCATGAATTCCAATGTATATTTTCCTTACTGATTAAGCTGTAAATGTTGGTTAACATTTCTTTAACAGTGTCCACTAAACACGCTGTTTTGGTTTTTCACCATGTTGCTTTTGTCACCTAAGAGATATAGCAATTTGAAAATGAGTATATTGCCCAACTTAAGCTGATTTTCTATATACACTAACTTTTAATGTGCCGTTTGGTCTTCTTGTTAACAAGACATCAGAGAATGAAACAATCATTGCAAATATGATTTAATTTGGATTGTGGCTGGTAAGTGGAATCCAGGATACTTGTTTCGTTCTATCTAAGGTTCGTCAACTAAATTTATCTGCATTCCAATGTTGATCTTCACACCAGGACTCAAACCCAGTCCGTTTTGTGACAAACATCATCGTGTCCACCACTGGAACACTGAGTCTAGGCAGCCATACCTGTGTAACATGTATGTATAAATAATTTGAAGGTGTTTGTATCTTCTCGTTGATTTGATGTGAGCTAAAAGTGATCGATTTCTATTGTCATACGTACATTCTAAGTGGATTGCTTCGATACCACAGTAGTTCACAACTATAAATCAGGTTGAATTCACTAACTTGTATACCTTTATTGTTTGCTTTTCTTACCAATGCCACCAGGGGTTAGGCTGAAGTCAGAATTCGAAGAAGGCGCTAATGAGGATGTCTAAATGATAATAAAAGGTTCCGAATTGAACAACATATCATTACTAACGAGTCTGTTTTCTTTTTGGCATATGATTATAAAAATAAAATATTAATCTCAACTAATAGTGTTGAAAAATAAATCAGTAGAACGCCTACTACCATGTCAGGGATAGAACCCAGGACATTCAGTTCTAGCAGAAAACTATGAATCATCAGTAAGCCTCAGCTAATAATCATCCAACAATATAATTTCCACTCCAGACAATGTGTGATGTAGTAAGGTGATCATCTAATGCCACTGATGATAAGTATTTCACTCATAACATGTTTGAACTCTATCGATTACAAATTCTCAGTAAAACTTATAGTAGCTGTTCAGTGAACTGACTGTTATCATTAAGTTGAAATGGTTTTTTTATAGTGTTTAGGTATTTAATCTACTTACTGTATTTATCACATAGTATGATGAAATAGCTATCCAGTGCTTTTTGTTTCGCACTAGTACCCATTCGATATCAATCTGTGATGAATATAGACAACAAATCATAATGATCTTTCATGTAACTATATTAACTAAACAATTAGAAACAATTGAAATCATTTGTTTGTTTGTTTATTTATTTGTATTATTATCATTATCATGGCAAACAATCGTGATGTATATGAATGGATTATTAAGTGACAATCAATTCCTCTTTGTTTATTCTATTGAATTGTTGATAATCTTCTCTGGTCAAGTTGATAATCAATAGTCATTGTTAACAATCTATTTATTTATGTTGTTCTATTTTATGTATTCAATGAAATTCTTCAAGGGATTGTGTTGGTGGTGGTCTGTATTGTTTCCTCATTTTGTGAATAATAAATTTCTTCTGAACAAAATAGATGAGATTTGATTGTCCATTACTGTATTGATAATAATAATAATAATAATAATAATAATAATAATAATAATAATAATAATAATCTCTTGCCTCCTTCAAATATGACATCACGAATTGATCTGAATTAGATTACCAGGAATCACTGGATGACCGTTTCGTCTTAGTAGGCACTCTTCAACAGTGCCCATCTACAACCCCATCAGAGATCTAACCCAAAGCTTTCTGGCTTCGTAACAAACGCTTACCATTAGACTACTGAATAGGCTCCCAACGGTTGATTTTTCCAATTTAGTCTATTTTCTAAACTTTTCAGAAACAAAGAATATTTTATTGATTATGCATTAAGATAAACAGTATGCAGGTCAAGAACCTTTTCTCAAGGATGTTTAAGTATTCAATGTTTATAATACCATTTCAAAATGATTTATGATATAAATTGATCGATACAAACACTATGTTCAATAGAGGGTTGTTACTGAGATAGATTATTATCTAATCATTTGTATCATGACAAAAAAGAACAAGAATATATCTCAGTAAAAAGTTCACTTCATGGTAAATTCATTACCTTAAAACTATACAATCACGAATAGATATACATTTTTGCCTAAAAACAATAATCAGTAATATTCTCTAATGACAACAAAAGAAATGTAACTCATAAGAATTTGAAAATCCAGTTGAATATTATCATTTAAATGGCATAGAAGTTAGATAAAGACAATCAAGTGTGAAAACAGTTACGTAATATGTCACAAAACCCACATGAAATGTATTCAAAAATAAAAATAAAACTATTCAGAGTAAGAAATGAATAAAAAAATAGGTTAAGGGGGGAAATTGTAAAGGTCTTTGGTGAAGAATTTGTTTGCTTGATTTTAAAATCAAGGTATACGTAGAGGTTGAACCAGTTTCTTTTGTATAGGTACTTCCAGATTCACTAAGGCTTTATCAACTGAGAGCAGATGAGAAACTATCATGAAAGGTGAGCTTTTGTTAGTTTTATAGATAATTTTGAATGAATGGTTCATAGACAACGTATAGGAAGTGAGTCCTAACGATAGATATATGATTTCGCATGTTGTTCAATCACTCTTCATCAGTGTCTCACTTATTGAAACAATTTGTTTAATTAGCAAATACACAAATGATAACATGATAAATATCAGAATACCAATATTCTATCTTAAAGGATTAATATTGGGATGCACAAATGATGTTTAATTTACATTTGACAATATCATTTACAGAAAAAATACAGCGTAACTACTGCATCACCTTTAGGTCCATTACTAGTGGAGCGTTTCACAGTCATTTAGAAAACAATTGGTTTGAAATAGCTATCAAAACTTCCACTTATATGAAAGGTACACAAACGAAATTTTTATTCTTCGCGATGGTAAATGTGTGTTAAACAGTATTTCATATATCTTCAGCAACAGTTACTCTTCAATTAAATTTTTGCTTGTGGTGGAAAACGGATTTACCTCCTACTTTCATGACTTATTAATAACAAGGAAACCTGATGGAACCTTGAGTAGGTTTATTTACATAAAGTCATTTTGAAATGGTCAGTTATCAAGCTTCAATAGCTGGATCTTTATCATTAGAATAAGAAATTCAATTATATGCTTCTTTACACTAATCCGAAGAGTTTATAGTCCTGAATTCATAAGTGTCGAGAAGTTTACATAGCTCACTTCTATTAGTTTACTCCGATAAAGTAGTTCAGAATGATGATGAATGCTCTTCAGTTAAACCATCAAGCTCAGAGGTCACAACCAAACTAAAACTATCCTCTTAAGCTGCATATTTTCTCTACCATCCCAAAACCCAGATGTCTCCTGCTCAATTCCTTAATGTAATCATGATTCGTACTAGTGGCGGATTATAAACTAGAACGATAACAAACATCTCGCCCTTCATTACATGACACTGAATTCAAATACACCACTCACTACAAGACAACAATACTGAAAAAACAAAAATGACTAATATTTTCATGAAAAATGACAAAGTACTAATTAGATGAATAATCTATTGACATATCTATCTATCTATCTATCTATCTATCTATCTATCTATCTATCTATCTATCTATCTATCTATCTATCTATCTATCTATCTATCTATCTATCTATCTATCTATCTATCTATCTATCTATCTATCTATCTATCTATCTATCTATCTATCTATCTATCTATCTATCTATCTATCTATCTATCTATCTATCTATCTATCTATCTATCTATCTATCTATCTATCTATCGATATATATATATATATATATATATATATATATATATATATAAACCTAATTGATAATGAATGAATTATATCGTGTTTATTTTGTTATTTTGACTTTAAAATAGTCGGAATGATCAACATTAGCTTGACAATTTAACTCGTGATCGCAAAGTATCGAATAACTGTTTATTATTTCGCATTGATCATTTTGTAGATAAGTAATTGCTTTTGTTTCATTGTTATTTTGTTACTATACATAAAAAGATTGTGAAGTTGTAATATATTTAATAAAATGAAAAAAAAAACGACTGTTTAGTCATGAACAGTAAGAATTGTATTCGGCGAGGAGATCTCTTCAGAAGGTGGTTTTGGTGTGTGGGCGTAGTCTACAGTCATCATTAAGCCATTCCTGCAATCGTTTTGGGGATTAGTGATCCCCTGCACATTCGATCTCTGATCATCTAGTACCATAGTCTGTGATCGCTAATAATGAACTACTCGGGTCGTAACAGATCCCTTAGCGGACCGTGATGCATATATTGGTTGATTACTGAATATTTACATCAAGATCAAGCTCTTTGTAGCGCTAATCGAATTTTATCGATCATGTTGTAATGTGGCCGCTGGTCTAAGTGACTGGGCCCCGGATGGAATCCACAAAAGAGCACGAATTTCTCTGAAGATTGAACGCATACCTTACTGATGAGTACCAAATAACACGAAACTTGGGTTCAGTGTGTTCTGTAGACTACCTTCAAACCACCTTTAATCTCGGGATAGTCACAGTAATGTCAAATCATTCAGACTAGTGTCTATAATACAACTTGATTGGTAGAATTCGATCAGCACTATGAAAACTTTGATAAGCATCAACCTAGTCACTACATAGTGGTCATTTAATGCAAAAGATTGCTTTTCTGCGATATAATACTATGTATGAAGGAAATATCAGAAATTACATTTCGATTATTGAGGCCATCAGGAGTAAGCTTCTGTTGCAAGGAAGGGAAATCACTTTAATTAATTATATATGCAAACCAAAAAATGAAGGGAAGCTAAGCTAAACATCATGTAAAAAATAAACTAGTCTTACTGTAAAAAAACATTATATTGGACAAAACATTCAACCTCCTTAACTCAGTCTAAATAAACATCAATAAGCTTTCAAATACCACTGTCTACCTTGTTTAATGTCGATACATACCGACATATATAGACATCTTTTTGGCCTGCGTTATATCTTCGTAAGAGTTTAGGGGGAATGGAGTTGACCTGCTATGTCCTTTGATGTGATGAATTTGTAGGATGGTTGAACATTAAACAAGGCTAGAGGTTAATGTCAAGCAGATAGTAATAAGAATCATGAACCACTGTGTATCTCAATTCATTCATTTATGTATTAATGAAATGACAATGATTATGAGTTAAACAAAGTCATCAGTTAGATGAACTTCACATAAAGTTAACATGAGTGATTATTTTGTAGGCTGGAAGCTTTCATGTGGTTCGTAGGTATAAGTCAACAATAGATGGAAGCGATCTTGGGACCCATGGTAAACGGTCTACAAGATGTAATTGTCAAAAGTACCATGAGCAACAGCCAGTAACTTCATCCAGAATGTTGTGAGAGTTGAACAAATCAAATCTACAAAATAAATCAACACAAAGTTGTATGTTTGATTTTTAAATAATTATATTCTTGGAGAGTTGAATTCTCAAAGGTTTCTGTTTTTGAGCAAAATAATAGTAATGTCCATTGCGTTTCTTTGGCAACTGACTATTTTTACAATGGGAGTGACAGTTATCTTTAGTAGGCTTCAAATAATTACACTGAATGAAGACAATAAGAAAAATTGATAAGGTATGAATTAAGCGCTAACTAATGTTACTCAGATAGTTGACGGAAATTCTTCTTTGGGTTGATATAAAAACAAGTTAATTTCTTTTCTCTTCAATTGGATCTTCTTAACGAGAGTTGTTTCGGTCTACCTACTTCCTGAATCATAAGCTTTTGTAAATCGAAACTGCTCATGAGAAATTTTTGAACTAATTCCCCCTACCCCACCGTCTCCTGTATCGCCCCTTCATACTCTTGCATATAGTTTCCTTGGCAAATCCATTTTGTATTTTTATCTTCAACCCCATGCAAAACATTCGTTTTACTATCCTTCTGTTAGTTCATTACGGAGGCCAATATCAGAAATCCCGATCATGCGCCTTTTGGTTTATACCTAGTGTGATATTTTTCCACATTATGTCGATTAAGACAAGTTTCTATTCTTTCTGTTAACTAACTATGTAGGTTTGATTGTGCCATGGGTAATTTTAACCTTTCTAACAAACGTGATTTCCGATGCAGATAGTTAATTTTGTGTTGATAGATTTAGCTTTGTGCGACAGAGTAATAGAGAATACTCTAGAATCATGCTTATAGCCCTCATTTACTTCTTTTGAATTTGTAGCTGTAAATATTATACATAAATGCAAAGCTAAAAGGGAAGGAATTCACAACAAAGGTGTAGGAAATCGACAGTTATTAACAACAAAGAGTAAAATTTGAAGCTGACAGATTGAGCTATATGTCATTTTCTGAAAATTATCATACATTACTTCAACTGGAAATTCGCATCAAGGAAGCCGTCAAGATAGACAATGAAAGCGTCAGCACAGTAAAAAACAATTCAGCTCAATGAGCACAATTTAACCTAAAAATAAGTAACTTTTACTTGAGGTATACTAACGCTGTTCAATGAAAACTTGTAGTTAGTTGTCGTGGGATAAATAATTGCAGCACAGTCATTGTATTTTTCCTATAAACATTAAAATACACTACCTGGTCTTACTTTTTTAAAGAACTAATTCACATTATGATTCCTAGGCAAAATAACAAAACCACAACCATCCAAAAAATTTGAAATATCTGATCACCTCTATAGATACGTTTTTATAAATGCTGATATTAAAAGACATCCATCAGACTAACATTCATTGTAATAAAGTTAAGCATATTGTTCTAAAGTTAGTCGATATTAAACAACTAACTTAAAGGATAACGTCTTCAAAGTATATGTGTCAATAGATCTACAGTTCAAAATTTTGTAAGATAAGGATCTAATTCTTCACTTAACAAATATATATATATATATATATATATATATATATATATATATATATATATATATATATATAGGGTTATTATGAATACACTAAACCCTAACAGAGTTATGTTGTATGTACTGGTTAATGGACGTTAAATAATGGATTACAACTCTAATATGAATGTCATTAACGCTGACAATCAACATTCGAAGTGGACAAGACATTTAGTGCAGCTTGACTGTAGCAAAATTTTCTGTAGGTCCTCTACTTCATCTTCCTAAATATGCTCTACTATTTAAGATTGTCTAGTACACATGAAGTGTTAGAGAAACAGGAAAGCTTGCCCATCACGATTGGGGTGAGTCAGGTTACAGAGTAATTAGACGGTGCAAGTTCAGCTCATGTACATTTAAATTAGACAAATACACTATCCAAATCGAATTGGCTTGAGTTGGACTATTGGTTGACATTAGTTCAGCATGTACAAGTATAAAAAACAAAACTTAAATAAAAAAGAGTTTAGAAAGAGTTAAGTAATAACTCCGAAGTGATAAGAGAGAATGGGTTAAGACCATTGTAAACATATTTTTTTCGCACACATAGTTTTATGTTAAGCTTAACGACAGCCAAAGCCTCTACACTATTTATTTATTGAGCCTTAGATTGGTATTAAGTTTTAGTTGATTAGACTCGTTATTGATTGACGCTAGTAAGGTACCATTAGAAAGCATAGATGATTGGACAGCCATTTAATTCTAGTATAGGACACTTCAACAGTGAGCACCGTAGACACCGCCCCAAGGACTTTAAGATGGCGAACACCAAGGGATTTGCATTACTGGGTCGACCATCCAATGTCATTGGCGATAACTATTTCACTCCATACAAGTCTAAACTCCACCTGTTACAACTTCTCACTAGAGCTTTAGGAACATCTTGAAGTTGGTCAGTTGTTAACTGATTATTGTATCCGGAATGAAATAGTCTGTGGAGATTAGTATTAAGTCTTAGTTGAGGCGGGGATGAGCACTGAGGAAGAATCCCATACTAGGATGATGCAGCTGTCCAGTACTTCCTGGTTTCAAACAATACCCTACCATCATCAATTTGAAATAAATTCACCCAACCAAAATATCCATTTAATTCACACAGAATGTAAACAGTCTATTCTATTCTTTCCTACTTTATTTCATTAAAATTTTATTTTTTTTTATAAAAAAAAAGAAAATAATTAATGAATTAGAAAAAAAAGTTTTTCAACTAACAAAATGAATTAATTTGAATTTTATTTTTTTAAATTTTATCAGAAAAACCTCTAGGGAGGTGGTGGTGGTGGTAGGTGGAGGGGTTAGGCGATAGGTATTTTTTTAGTTGAAATTAACACAACTGTATATACGCACATAGTTTCATTGGAAATTAACTGGAGTACGTTTAAGATTCTAGAAAAAATTTGGTTGCTATATTGTTGTTATTACTATTATTATCATTACTGTTATTATTATTTCGAAGTAATGGAATTGCACAATTCCCTATTTAATAATAATAATAATAATAATAATAATAATAATAATAATTGATTATTGTTAATACTATTGAGGAGGTTTTCTAGGGATAGGTTTTAAGTTCAATTGTATCTATTTATCACAGATTGATATCTGTTGGCTACCACTTAAAATGTAGGAGCATAAGACAGCTCTTTCGTTCTAGTGTGAAACTCCTCAGAGGTGCACATTCTCCACTTTTCTAAGGAATTCAACTCAAGGTCTTCTAGTTTCATGACAAATACTTAACTAATTGCACCTATCAGCGGATAAATGTTCGCTGGTAGAATTCCTACTTTCATCAGTTTTTAATTTAGAGAGATAATCATACGTTGTTGATGATGATAGTTACTTTACTCCCGACATGTTTAAATTTCACTAGCCACGACTTCTCGTGACTTATCACCAGTGACAGTAAATGATCATCGTATTATATCACAAATTAACAGAAGTAGGGATGCTACTACTGAATATCGGAAGGCACATTAGTGCAATTGACTCAGCGTTCATCGTCTAACCTAAAGCCCTTTGGTTGGATTCCGTGAGAGAATGGAGGGTATGCACTGTTAAGGAGTCAAATACTAGGACGAAACACCCGTCGAATGCTCCCTGGTTTTAAGTGGTACTCAACCGACATCAATCTGTGACGAATACAACCAGCTGAACTAATAGAAATAACTGTATGATATGAATAATCATACTAACCAAGCAGGATGTTGACTGTTAGTACAGAATATACTACATTTATTGAACACTGAGGACCTTGCAAATAATTTAAGCAAATTTTCAAAATCATTGTAATTTGATTTAATATAGTTAATTTCAGTAACGTCGTTTAGTGTTTATCAACATGGCGATTTCATAGTTATACGTTCAGCGACCTTTCAAATTACAATCAACCTAATCATGACTGATTGTAATAATTAACCAACTTCCACCAGCATAGAAGAAGCTTTCTCTAGTTGTTTAATGAATTCCTAACAGTTTTTTGTCATCAAGCTTCATTTGAATGATACAGTTCATAAAGAAGTATTGATATCTTTACAGACAGACGACTTAACTCAAAAAAAAAGCATCAGTTAATTAGCTGTTTGTATTCATTATAGATTCATGTCTATTGGCTACTACTGAAAACCAGGAATAAATGAACAGCTGTTTTGTTTTAATATGGGACTCCTCAGCAATGTGCACTTTCCATTCTGTCAGGGCATCAAACGCACCGCCTTCATGTTTCACAACAAACATATAACAATCTCCAATAAGTTCATTTAATCACTTTTCAGCTCACTACGTGAATACTTTATGCATATTACAACGTGTAATTTCCATTAAAGACTATATTTCATGCCCTAACATTTTATATCATGTGTTATTCATGTAAAATGTTTGTTTTGTTACACCAAACCTACTCATAACAAATGGATATGAATCATTGCGATTTACTTGAAATGTAATATTTAGTGATCATTGCACTTAAATGCTTGCAAGTACTCGAAGTATTAGGTTTAGAGTACTGGAAAAGACTTCAAGGTTAATTGTAGGCTTCTACGTAAACAACTACGTAACAAAACTGTAATTCATATAATAGTAATATGAGACATGTGAATTGCGAGCAGATTGCGTAATCAGGAAATGAATATCATTTTACTGAAAGCATACAGTGATATGAAATCCCTTCACTTCATTTAATTTGAAAATCATTGTAGCGCATCACATTAGAAATCAGTGATAAAATTAATGAGGAAGTAGCGAAAAGGGGATGGAGTGAAGTAAAACAATTTACTGACGAAATGCATCATTTGATTTACACTGATTCCATATCTATGCCCATTCATTCATAAAATACTAATTTTATGAGAGTTAGAATTCACCTGACTGATAGAAAATTCTATACTCTTATTTAATTCAATTGGTCATGCACTAATATATGTCAATTTTATTTATACTACTTAAAACAATCTAGAAATAAAATGTATCTTTTATCATTGTAGCATTCACTTACAATTAGTTTGCATTCTTTAATAAACAATATCAGTAGTAGTTAAAGCTCTAAGTTTATGAATCAGATTTCTGGATTATTTCGCCCATGAACTGACTGTTAAGCAGGTAGTGATCAGTTGTAAAAATTAGAATGTAGTTGAAATAAGCGAAATGTGTCTAGCAAAGTAATTTATCTATCTATCTATCTATCTATCTATCTATCTATCTATCTATCTATCTATCTATCTATCTATCTATCTATCTATCTATCTATCTATCTATCTATCTATCTATCTATCTATCTATCTATCTATCTATCTATCTATCTATCTATCTATCTATCTATCTATCTATCTATCTATCTATCTATCTATCTATCTATCTATCTATCTATCTATCTATCTATCTATCTATCTATCTATCTATCTATCTATCTATCTATCTATCTATCTATCTATCTATCTATCTATCTATCTATCTATCTATCTATCTATCTATCTATCTATCTATCTATCTATCTATCTATCTATCTATCTATCTATCTATCTATCTATCTATCTATCTATCTATCTATCTATCTATCTATCTATCTATCTATCTATCTATCTATCTATCTATCTATCTATCTATCTATCTATCTATCTATCTATCTATCTATCTATCTATCTATCTATCTATCTATCTATCTATCTATCTATCTATCTATCTATCTATCTATCTATCTATCTATCTATCTATCTATCTATCTATCTATCTATCTATCTATCTATCTATCTATCTATCTATCTATCTATCTATCTATCTATCTATCTATCTATCTATCTATCTATCTATCTATCTATCTATCTATCTATCTATCTATCTATCTATCTATCTATCTATCTATCTATCTATCTATCTATCTATCTATCTATCTATCTATCTATCTATCTATCTAGCTATCTATCTATCTATCTATCTATCTATCTATCTATCTATCTATCTATCTATCTATCTATCTATCTATCTATCTATCTATCTATCTATCTATCTATCTATCTATCTATCTATCTATCTATCTATCTATCTATCTATCTATCTATCTATCTATCTATCTATCTATCTATCTATCTATCTATCTATCTATCTATCTATCTATCTATCTATCTATCTATCTATCTATCTATCTATCTATCTATCTATCTATCTATCTATCTATCTATCTATCTATCTATCTATCTATCTATCTATCTATCTATCTATCTATCTATCTATCTATCTATCTATCTATCTATCTATCTATCTATCTATCTATCTATCTATCTATCTATCTATCTATCTATCTATCTATCTATCTATCTCTATCTATCTATCTATCTATCTATCTATCTATCTATC
>CM046068.1:2337110-2472551 GCA_025215515.1 Schistosoma japonicum
CTTAACTATCCACTGATTTAATCTGATGTATCATATAGGCTCTGATGAAGAAAAGACATTTATAGCAATTGAACGGGTAGAACACTTTAGTGATTGAATAGGGCTAACAAATAGTGACTATTAGAATCATTTATAAAATCGCTCTGTCTCTCGTTCAGACGGAATTTTTTCCAACCACATTAGAGACCCAATAAACATGATATTAATTTTTACCTAGCTATCAATCAATCGATGCATTTCAGTCATCCAGGAGGTCTGTCACGGCCTGAATGTCACCGCTTAAAAAACAGGGTTACCTGAATTTTATCACACCAGAACGCAATAGTTTTATAAATATTTGGAGTAAATATTACAAAGTAGATGAAATTTCCATTTTTTTAAATATTTGACAATAACACCGTTTATCATATATTAATCACTCAATGCTTGCTACCTCTCATGAAACATAAGCCATCGATAAGGATTCTTCTGCCGATTCTGACCTCAAGTCTTCTTTCTAATCTTTTGCAAGTGCCATTCAGTTATTCATATCTAGGTACAATTACTGAAGCAATGTGTTCATTGATCTTCTTCTTTTCCTTTGGCCTTGAGAATACAAAGTTAACGCTTGTCTTGTGATGCCATTCGTTTATTTTCAGTGTCCTCAATAATCTTTTCATAATTCCTCCGTCAGCTGGATTTTGGTTAGTTTGTTTGCTGCCACTGACTACGGTTGATACTGGTGGTATATGACCAACAGAAATGAAATGTCTTACACAAACCGATGCATATAAATACTTGTATCTTTTAAATGACACTTTCTACAGTTCTCCGATTTTCAGCTCCACATAATTGAATTGTCTTCACATTTGCATTACAAATTCTGCGTTTTATGTTGACTAGCAGTTGGTTTGAATGGCAGATATTTTTCAATTGTAGAAATGTTGCCTTGCTTTGCAAATTCACATTTTTACATTTGCATCAAATCCTCGCTGTTTACAACTGAAGTATCTATTCATGTATGTAAAAGTTTCCACATTTTCCAGAGCTTCTCCCTTGAATATAACTAAGTTGATACTCTTCGTTTTGTATCTAAGACCCTTCTTGTATTGAGACCTACTAGTGAATGCAGGGACTACTGCTATGTATATCCTATCACTTAAACAAAAAAAAGTGTGATGAAATAGCAAAATAAAAAGAAAATTGTACTTGATATCCTATCAAACTTAACTTTTTTTTCTCAAGTGGTACTACTTAAACAAGTAATTTGTTGATTCTATTAGAAAAAAATATGATTTCTATTCAAACTGAACTAGATTTCAATGATATACGCTTCTATAGTTTTAAACAATTTCATTCTACTTAAAAATATTCCTATTAGTAGTATAAATGAAAAATGTAAACATTTTCATTACTAAGTTGAAAATAACTTCATGGTTAAATAGATCATTTCATTTTTTCTTTTTAATGCTCATTTATATTGATGTATTGAAGAAGTATCATTTATAGGGATGATTTACACTTGAGTAAACATTGAACAACAGAAAGAAATAGAATGAAACACTCTACTTGGTTTACTTCATGCCATTTACAATTCGATTTAAACAAAACTTTTATTATGTTTGAAAATTTGTTAATTGAAAATAAATTTGTCCAGTAAAATTGAATTATGACTGAAAAAAAAAACAACAAAACAAAACTGTAATCCAAAATGTATGTTTCATCCTATTGAGAATTTGTTGACTAAATGTGACTATCATATCTCAATGGTGATATTCACACTTGAACTGAATCAATTGTAATCCATTACAACATTAAAGGAAAGTTTTAATCATTTTAGATTATAAGTTCACTTCATTTAGATTTTCAATTCCATAAGATACATCAGTACTGAGAAAATGGTCAGTATAACATAACATCAGATGATGTATTCTAAATACGGTGAAATATTTATTTTATAATTTACTAATCAACACTTCTTAAAAAAATATAATAAACTTGTAGATTATAGTATTTATTCAATAAGAACAGATATCAGTGACGATTCGTTGAGTTTATGCTTGTTTATAAATAGGATAATTGGTTTGAGTATGGTTGAACTGTGATGGGTTTTGCAAAACCCAAGATATACAATTCTCTATGTTTGAGACTCATCAATTATATGTGTTTATGTTCACACCTTGACTACAACTTAACCCTTTCTTGTCCATTGCCACCTAATGCACTACTGAGCTATAAAGTTCAGACAGCCATCTTTGCTCAATGGGTATGCGTATATGGTTTGAAATTGTTTATATCATACTATAGGTGTTGTCACATTATAAAATTGAATACTCATTGTTACTTCATGTGCTCACTGAGTGGATTAATTTGATACAGAAATATTTTAGAAGTATAATAATAGTTTGATCGTAATCGGCAGTTAGCATCTAGAATATTTGTTTTACTCATTAGCTGGATTCATCTTCATTTAACTTGCCAGCCACTATTAAGTGGTTGAAAGTATTTAGAATGAAAATGTCAATAATTCTTCAACTGATGCTTTTGTGTATTCTTTAAGATTTATTGGTTTAGGCCGTCTGTATCAGTCTTGAACTTGACCTCTAATATTATGAGAAGTTTGTTTTATGTCTGTAAATGCCATGATCCTAATAATAGCCACCTCCAAGAGGATTTACTAATAGCATGTTTCATCCACTTTTTGGTTAAATGACTCTTATCAGTAACATTCTTTTCCTGTATGATTTTGAGATGGTAAAGAATATTTGTAACTGAGAAGGATAGTTTCAGTTTAATTACAGAGGTTTCTATTGACTTACTAAGTAACTTCAGTAATTTCTGACAGATTGACGATGAAAGTTCTAGAATTATACTATCTAGTTTATAATTTAACCCAAACTTCATTTACTTTTTTTTTTCTAAAATGGTGTTATTATTTAGATTTTCTTTGCAACCACATTCTCTTAATACCTAAGTAACAGTAATTCATATACGACTTTTTATTACTGTATCGTTACTTAGTTCAATAGATAGTTTGTGATCTGTCATTTATCAATCCATTCATTTTAAGCGTTAACAAATTTGAATGACATAATTACTGAATCCATTCTCAGGTTACATTTATTTTATTGATTAATCATTTATATGAATTTGTAAAATTGTTATTCAGTACACCTCACCGCAGCCCCCCCCCCCACTTGATTGGCAGTGATTCTATGATGGTTGTAAAATACGTGTATTGATTAATGTAGAGGTTTAAAGATAAACTAAGGTAAACGAATACATCACATCTATGAAAGACAAATAATAACAATAATTGTAACATTTAGACTTTATTGGTTTACAGTCAGCCTGAAGTTACGTTGCATATAGACGGAGTATGTAGAGCACAATGTATGAGAATATAAAAGTGAAGTGAATGAGTTAAGAGTAAACCAACGATTCAGTAGGTACATGAAATACACTTTGATTTAATAATGAAAACAATCGATCAGAGTATGGAATTATAAAGGCATGAAACAAAGTCAGTCTGATAATGGAAACTAAAAATTAGTAGAGTTAAGTTTTTAAAGAATTACGTAATAATAGTAATAAGAATTATAATTAAACCAAATGTTTGGTTTAAAAATTAGGTCATTTATGAAATGATAGAAATTAAGTAAGAATAAGAGAAGTGGAGTGGGTTTTAAACAGCTTCATTTGCTTAGAACATAATGTTAGCCTTGTTTAACAAAGACCAATCAAACTATTTTACTCATTAATCTACGACACAAACTTCTTTTTTGTATTTTTATTTCAGGCTTATTCATAAACTTTATATCAATAAAGATCTAATAATCATTGAGCTGATTAACTGAAAAATTTCAAGCATTAACTGAGTTTTAAATATTACTCACTGAATGCCAACCAATCCAATTGTTAAGCGTTTATCATGAGGATTGGAGGTCTTGGAGTTGATTCTATGGTGAAGAGGGGGAGCTGTCGTGGATATATATTACTAAATAGTCCTGTACTAGGATGAAACAACTGTCTAGTGCTTTATAAATTTTAAATTTAAAAACGGTTTAACTATCTCCACAGCAACCAATTACATTTCAGTGTAATTAACTTATCTATTTACCATATACATTAAACAAATCTATTTCACATCCTTCCCTCCCACTTTAATGATTAATTAAATCCTTTCTTATTTTCGATGTTCTCGGTAATAGTAGAAGTGACCTTTTAGAGTAAAATGTTCTATAGTTTCTGTTGTCTTTTCATTGGTTCTATATATTTACTAAACTGAAAGGAGACCTAATTGACTACATTTAACACGGATTGATGTTAGTAGGGTACCATCGAGAACCAGGGTGAAGTGGACAACTCTTTTGTCCCAGTATTGAACTCCTCAACAGTGCACAAGATTCCACATCAGGGGTTTCAAGTTGGCGTACACCTGATTCCCTGCAGCATTGCACTGGCCGGCACCTAATGATGGAATTTCCACTTCCATGAATTTTTGATATAGCGGAACGAGCATCCATTATCATTGGTGATAGCTGTCTCATTCCCGACAAGTCTGAATTCTACTAGTTATGACTTAAATCACTCCATAAAACTTAGGTTTCTATTTCATGCAACCAAATTCCTTCGTAAGTTTGTATAACACAAGAAGAACAAGATTTGTAGAATAGAATGAATTCATCAGTTTATTTCGAAGCTTCTTATTAACTACAAACAACCCGAAATTAAAATTACTTATCTAAAATTAAATAGTTAGTATTCACTATCTGTTGAGGTTGTTGTGGATGAATGTTTTAAATGAAATCAAAAGTCATAGTAATAAGAATAGAGAAACAAGATATGCTAATAATTACAGTTACATTTAATGAGTATTTATATTCTGAGAAGTGAAAGTAAAAACGAGGGGAGCGGCGAGTAAAAGAAAATATTACATAATCGTATGAAGATCAAAATAATTGATCACATAATTATTCGATGAATATTGAGTGAAAGTGATTTTCGTTTGTGAACATCTCAGTGATTACGTAGGAGAAGATTGTTATACTCGCCACAGTAATGAAAGGCTTATCACACTGTTTCTGCATACAAAGGTTAGGTTAGGAACGCTTTATAACGATTGCCACCGCAAAGTGAAGTAATAATGTTCTTTGTCTGTTGACAATTTTAAAGGCTTTTGGAACATCTATATTAAATCCACTGTTGAAAAGGCGTTTAGAGGCCCCACTTGTGAAAACACTGTTTCTGTTCAGACATAGGCTCCTTAAAACATGTTGAAAAGACCTGATAAGGATTCTTCGTTCAATCCTTTCTATATACTTGCTACCATAAGTAACTGTGAATTAATAGATACAATTGTAGGTGATATCTGAAGGGTATTGATCCACCTGTTTATGATTTAATTATCGTTTGATGCTATACAAGGAGACTAGTTAAGGTGAAGAGTAGGTTGTCTTCAGTGCAGTCCTGATCCTTTCATTAATTCTTCTAGAGGTTTCATCTCCTTTAAATGGAAGACGTATGAGAAAACTGGCTTTATTTTCACAATCAGATGCCTTTTGAGTTTTTCAGTTCTTGTTAATAAATTGCTTCCAATATCGATTGTTTATAAACCAGTTTTCAATTATCATCAACTCTACATTAATTTTAACATTTCAGCATAAAATTCTGTTTCTATGAAAAAGCATTTTACTAGACCATGCTTATAACTAACAGGACAAAAGCTATTGTAATTTAATAACTAACAAGTTCTATATAACTCTTTGTAATTTTAGGCTGTGCAAAGTTGATAACAAGCCTCTACGTTTTACACTACTGAGGAGTCTTTGGCTAGGATGAAACAACTATCCACTACTCTATAATTTTCAATAGTGACTAACTTATATGAAATTTCCACAATACCTAGATGTAGTATATTGTAAAGTAATAAATAATTAATTTTTGTATAATAAATGAAGATTCTTATTTACATACATCAATGAAGCATCATAATCAATTTGAATTATGAGTGAAGTTAATTAGTGAATATTTTGACATAGTTATCATTTTTGTTTTTCTTTTACCTCACTGTAAACACAAGATTGTCAAATGTCAAATGATTTAGAAATCAAAGATTGTTTCTTCTATTCATAGATTTCTTGACTTTTAAATCTATGTATGTATATATATAGGCTTTATTTTTAGTGTCATATGTTAAAGAATGCCAAATGTAGTGTATACTACTTGAACAATTTCAAATGAGTAGTATGTAGTGAAATGTCGTATAAAGTGGCAACAGTGAACAATTAACGAGAGAAAAAGTAAATGCTTTTGCAGATTGTTTACAAAATAAAAAGGTAAACCGATGATTGTAGATAATGAATATACAGTTTATCACTTTATGTGATTTCATTAAATGAAAAACTACTTCCATACAAGCATAAATTGTACGATATTTATGAAGAATTTCGCCAAATATCTGTTTGATGCATGAGCTCTATAGTAACCTCCTTTGGTTTTAGCAAAAGAAAGACAAGATAGTGGAGTGTGTGTGGATTATAGTGGTGTATGTTACTCATTGATTTATGGTAAGTTTTAGATGTATGTTTGGTAAAATGGTGACTTAGGAGTCTATGTAAGTCACCACATCAACTTGTTTCACACTACTCAGTTGTCGATTACAAATAATCATCTTGTTGTTCATTTGAGTATTTGAGTATGTTGCTATTCTAGTTAAAATTAAACTTGGATTTTAATCCATGATGAAAACCTGGGAGTACTTATTCACCGATGTTTATTGACAGGGTTTCTCAATTACTCTCTAACTGATTGATGTTAGAAATATCAACTGTTAGTTGCCGGCTAAATCGACGAACTGACAATTAAGTGTTCTCCACGAAGCATCAAGATCCTGGGCTTTATTCTCAGTGGGGGGGAGGGGGGAAGGATCATGAATGGCCTAAGATTCATGATATTATAGAAGAAGCAATTAATGATTTTTACAACAATGAATCTGATCTGTTTGTGAATAACCCAATTAGTAAAAAAACTTAAACAAACTTTTTAATGCGTTTTGGTATACCTTAAAAAAATAAACAATTCACGCTGACAAAACATCCATAAAATGTAGTTTAACTGCATATTCGTGGAAGGCTGAGAAGAAGAAGAATCGAGCAGAGAGAATAAACCCGTGAAAGATATAATAAAAGAAAAAAAAGAGTAAAGAAAGCAGAAGAAACGAGCTTAAAGAAGAAGCAAATTAGATGAAATCAATACGTCGATGAATTTCACATTTCACAATTCATACTTCTTTTGTTATGTATGTATACGAATAATTGAAAGCAGATTGAATCGAGGTTAGTAAACGTAGGTGGATAGGTAATTGCATAACATTTGACATGTTTTTTTTTATCTATTAGTCGCGTTTGTACACTGGAATTTCAGAAATTACCTCTTGAAGTTAATCATTAGTGAAGAGTTATTTTCTAAAACTTGAGTAGGAAGACGTAGCCAGTGAATTCGGATGTGACGCAGTTATCCGCTGATTTCAATGCATAAAGTAACACCGCTGGATGCCAGCCAGCTCAGTGGTTTACTCATTACGAGTTCGTCATGAAACCCGAATGTTTAGGACTTAATTCCCACTTTAGAGTCATGGGTGTACACTGCCGAGGATTCTTACGCTAGAATTAAACAGCTATCCAATGTTTCTCAGTTTCCAGTGGTTGATTAACCTGGACCAGTTCGTGATATCAGATACAACAATCTCCACAGCACTCAGTTAAAATAAATTATCTTTCGCCATACCTTTCGTGTTAATTGCTACTTGTCAGTAAAGAGTACATGCATTCTTTGAGATTACTACATAGTGATCAACCAATGTATACAACTCAGTTCTACATGAGGTCAGTGGCGTTCAGAAGAGCTCAGTGGTAACGGTATCAGACTATGAAACTGGATGACACAGGATCGGATCCATAGAAAAGCATAAATTCTCACAGATAAACCTTACTGTCAAGTGCCAAATATATACATATATATATATATATATGTATATATATATATATACACCTTGGACAGGCATACATTTCGGAATCTACTTCGACACTCTAGTGTATTCGAGAAGATATTGAATGTCTTAAAGAAATCTTACGACAGATTACACTATAAAGTCGTGGATTGATGGCACCTTACAGATTCATTCGAAGTGAAGAACAGTATCAGAAAAGGTTGTTTACTCTTGCCCTTTCTATTTCTTCTGGTGTTGAGTGATCATGAAAACTGCAACATATCAAGAGAAACAAAATTTAGTAGACAATTACAATATAACGAGACGACTTGGACCTTGCAAATGACTAACCTAGCTCTTTTATCCCACACACAGCAACAAATGTATGTGAAGACTGACAGTGTAGTAGCAGCCTCTACTACAAGCAGCAGGCTTTAACATACACATAGGAAAAAGAAAGATCCTAAGATGTAACACAACGAGCAAAAACTCTATTGCATTTGAAGAATAAGCTCTAAACTATGTAACTTTTGCATACCTAAATAAATGCATTACTTGTGAACAACGAGGATCTAATGTAAATGTAAAAATGTGAGTTTGCAAAGCAAGGCAACATTTTTACAGTTGAAAAACATCTGCAATTCAAATCAGCTTCTAGTCAACATAAAAAGCCCAATTATCAATACAAATGTGAAGACAGTTCAATTATGTGGAGCTGAAAATTAGAGAACTGTAGTAAGTATCATTCAAAAGATACAGGTATTTATATGCACCGGTTTGTGTAAGATATTTCATTTCTGTTAGTCAGATACCACCAGTATCAACCGTAGTCAGTGGCAGCGAACAAACCGACCAAAATCTAGCCAAGTAAGAAATTATTACAAGACTCTGGAAGTAGATTGGATACATATTGCAAAAATCATCAAACTGCTTCGCCGAACAGGGGCTGACTGACAATTCACAGGACGAATGGAAAAGAAGAAGACCAATGAACACATTGCTTCGGTAATTAGAGGCAGACATGAAGAGAATAAACCGCACTTGAAATGAATTGGAAAGGAAATGTGAGGACACAGTTGTTTGAATAATACTAGTCGGCGACCTATGCTCCTCAAGAGGCAACAGGCATTTCTTGACGTAAGTTGATTCAAGGCGTCACATCACATTTATACAACCAGATGAAAGTATTAGGATTAATACCGATATGTTCGTAGTAGTAATAAAATCAGTAGTAGTAATGATGAGACTATCATTAGTAGAAAAAAAAAAGTAGATCAAAATCATATAATCAGAGGAAAAAATGTGAATAAAATAGATTGGGAACTTACAGTCTAGTGGAAAACATACAGTGAATTTATCTGCATTAATCAAATCGACTCTGGATCATGTTACTAAATGTTTTCAATTATTTTTCACAGTTATCAAACCCAAACTTGAACTAAATTACCTTTTTCTACTAACTTGCTTCGCAACAATCATCAGTGACTTTATGATATTAATTGAATCATTTGGTTCGACTGCTAGTGGCTTTTTTCAAATCTACTTTTACATATACACGTATGTTACAATCTGCTATTGTTTGAATGATTAACTCATTTGCAGTGTTAGAAAACATAAATAGGATATATTTGGATCCTTCTGAGTTCGAGTCCAAATGTGAACATCAACACAGAGACATCCAGTTAAGGAGCTCCTAATTGGACAAAAAGAGCAAAAACAGTTAGCTTAGTTTATCTTTATTTGTTCATTCTCTCTAATTATATTTCTTCGTATCAACAGGTCAACCATAAGACAAAATAATAAGAAAACAAGTAACAGAATGAAGAAATTAAAAGTTAAGGAAGAAAAAAAAAACAAACACAGAAAAATTCTTTACTTTTCTGTGTTTGTTTTATTTTTGGTTCCATAAGATGAACACATGAAATTATTGTTTACCACTACACAGTCTATTGTTTACTTTTGTTTATTCTTCTTTAGTGAAAATATGGATTCTGATCAAACATAGCCAACAGTACAGATAACTATAACATTAGTTGTTCAAGTATTATTGAAATTTAGAATAAATGAAAGGTTAAGATGAACTAATGAATAAGTTCATATTAAGATTACATAGATGAAAAAAGGTTTCAAAACAATAAGAGTAGTATAGTAATATCAGGTTACATTTAATAAATGTTGTATGATTTAGAAAATTTAAAAGTGGAATAATACTTTACTGATTCAGCAACTGGATTGAACAAAGTGATTCTTGGATGTTTTACTTTGTAGTACAAAACATTGATTGAAAACTTCTATTCTATTGAATACTAATTGAAACCCATCAATATTTGGAATTGATAAATACCAAATAGAATTGAAATGAGGTGGTTTTGTCAGGATAGATTGGTATTAAGTTAAGTTGCTTGTATTTGTCACAGAATGATGTTGGTTGAGTACCGCTGAAAACTATGGTGCACTCTATATCTATTTTGTTCTAGTATGGGACTCCTTAGAAGCATGTACTCTCGATCATGTCAAGGAATCAAACTTAAGTCCATCAGATATAAGGGCGAATGCTTAACCTATTGTAAAACAGACTTGGAGTCCTATGGTGGAATTTCCAGTGTGCTGAATTTGCGATTTATCATGATAATCATTATTTATCACTAGTGTTAAATATCTTACTTTCGATATATTTGTACTTCACAGGCACAACTTCTCGTGAATCACCATTAATGACAATGAATGATCGTCACTTTACACCAAAAATTGATGATTTTGGGAATTCCTCTATTAGACAATGTTCTGTTCAATGATGCTGATAGTTGCGTTCGTTGCTAGACCTAAACACCCTGGGTTAAAATTCAAGGCACTGACGAGAAGTCTCATACTGTAACGACGCTGTTGTGGAATGCTCCATAGTCTTCGGTGATATCCAAGCAGGCTTAACCTGTGAAGAATACATCCGACTAAACAACATAAATAAAATAAATGAAGTGGTAATATGAACAGTTGAATATTAGTAACACTTTGTAGTTGATAAATATAACAGTTATTGAACTACAATAGTTACTAATTTTGTATCAGTAGCTATTTAGTTATGAAAAACATAATTTATGCACCTTTTACTAATTATACTTAGCATGACAATTGCGATCATTTTTTTCGAGGAGTTGGGTGTCGTATATCAGGATCGATCGATATTCCTCCATATGTACGTTTCAATACTTCTTCTTGAATTATATCCTTAGTGAATAATCATTCTTATTATCATATATAATAAAGCATTCAAACTCAGTTATTCTTCATCTTCATAAATTCATTTTGTTGAACTGGTGAGTTAATGAATATTTTAGACAAGTTCTATGTTGACTATGACTGACAGTTTGAACTGTAAAATAAGACAAAAGGTTTCATATAAATGATATATCGGTCTTGTCAGACGATTACTAAATACCAGGAAGTAGATAATATCTCCTTTTTTCCAGTAGGAAATTTCTCAGCAGTTCACAAACACAAAGTCAGAAATCGGATCCAAATGCTCCAAGTCTTTGAGAGAAAGATTAATACTCATAACATTGGGTTAGAACAAGCTGGTTTGCATGTTCAGCTAAAACCTTTGGATAAACTCCTTCCATAAGTATTAGTGATCTTCCTCTCATAACAAACAAGCTTGAAATCCATTGTCCACATTTCTTACTAGAACTCTGAAAGTTAGTGAGTACATGATGATTGTTACAACGGATGATTATTGAATTCATAGTTTTTCATCCCAGACAGACTTTGATCAGACAATGAATTTCAAGTAGAAATTAACAACTGTTCCATGAATGTGAACTGATGATGAGTTACATAAGAAACAATTGCCCAGTGCTTTTCATAACTTTCTAGAACTATAAAGTAGATTTTTGCAAAACCTAAATTTGAACTACTCACAAACATGAATGGACATTATGAAGTATTCATTTGATTGTGAGTATTTTACGCATAAATTGACAATTGGAGATCGGCGGACTAATTTATGACAGTGTACAACTACTTGGGGAAACGTCGAATGTATAAATGCCGACTACAAGCAAAGATAAACATATCCATGTGACATTTAGATTTACGTTAATGGTTTATCAAATTATTACTTCTACAATGATTCATCTTGTTTAATGTCATAACTGGCCAATAAACAGGATACACCTGTAACTAAGCATACAGCTGTTCTTACTTCATCTGTTTCCATTCATTTTGTTATACAAGGTGATTTTAAATTCGTTATTAACGTGTAACATCATTTTGAAAATTGGTGTTACCGGTATTTTTGAATGAAGCTAATTATCATATTGAATTGTGTACTAACAGTTAATGTTCAATAAAAGTATGCCTCTTAAGTGAACAACTAAGAGTTTACTTATAGTTTACATTACAAACTGACATAAGTTTAATAATAATCATAGACTAGGAAGTGGTGGAAGGCTATTTCTTTCTAAGAAGAATGGTTTCAGGAGTTACACTTGTCTGAAGCACGACAAAAGTAAAATATATTACTCACTGGTTATCAAAGAAACTTCAAGAATTTAGAATTGAATACCAATTCTTAGTAACCTAGTAGGTGAAGTTCAGTGTTCCTGAGATTAGTTCCTGATTTGGAAGTGGATGTACACTGCTTAGGAATTACATATTAAGATGAAAGATCTGTTCAATGTTTTATAGTCATCAGTAGTTATTTAACTGAACTCTGTCTATGACAAGCATTGACGAAGTGAATCTCTTATACGACCTAGTTTATGTTATTTTTTTTCAATTTTACATAATCAGCAGACTTGTCGTATACAACCACTTACCTATACAATAATAAAGAAAAAAATGATGTGCATATTTTGAGTGAAGTTATCATATGACCTCAGATTTTCAATTCAACCTTTGGTAAAATTAACAATGTGAATTACAGACACGTTTGAAACTTACGACGATTACTCAATAAATAAAGACCAATATAATGTTTGTTTAGTTCCTGGTGTTAATGAAATGGTATTAATCAGTTCTTGATGTAGTTACTAGGCTGATTAATAATATATTGGGTTCAGTTGGAGGTAGTCAATAAGTTCAGACTTGTCGGGAGTGAGACAGATATAAGAAATGACAATGGATGGTTCTCATACTACATCAAAAATTACTCAAATCGGGAATTATACCATCCGATAGTGATTTAGTGGTGCAGATGGTTAAGAGTATGGCGTGAGACCTGAAGACGTTGAGTTTGAATCCCTGGAGGAATTCAGGCTGTAAACTGCTAAGAATTTCCATACTAAGACAAAATGGCAGTCCATTTCTTCTTGGTTTTTAATTGTAGTCAATCAAAATCAAATTGTAATAAATACAAGCAAATAAACCTAATACCTATCTGCTTAAAACCATCGCAATCCGAATCTCGTAATGGTCATATTTACTAAAAATAGTCTCTAATTTTATCTAGAACTTCAATAAAAGGTTTACAGTTAAATCAACAGGCTAATAGAACTCAAAGTCATCAAAACTACTTTTATTTCTACTAATATCCATGTTGTCAGTATTATATACTACTAATATGATCTTTAGTACTACTACTACTACTACTACTACTACTACTACTACTACTACTACTACTACTACTACTACTACTACTACTACTACTACTACTACTACTACTACTACTACTACTACTACTACTACTACTACTACTACTACTACTACTACTACTACTACTACTACTACTACTACTACTACTACTACTACTACTACTACTACTACTACTACTACTACTACTACTACTACTACTACTACTACTACTACTACTACTACTACTACTACTACTACTATCACTATTACTACTACTCTTACAGTTACCGCATAATACACACAGCAGAATGTCAGTATACAGTACACTCTGAACATAATAATCCGAGATAAACACACTCACGAATAATGCATAGGCAACGTCAGGTTAATTCATTTATTAGCGATACAATTGAGACATATCACTCGACCGGCAAATGTATGATTCTATTCTATTAAATTTATCAGTCTTACAATGCTGTGTCAGTACACTTGAGACTAATAGAAAGAAATTTATATTTTTTTTTATGTCAAAAGACATTTAACTGACTAATGTTTGCGTGAACTGTACATACAACTTGGCAAATGATGTGAATAAAATGTACATTCATGTATGTGAAAATCACTATCGTATATCTATTTTGTAAATAGTAACTAAGATGTATAAGAATTGATGTGATATGCGTTCATCTATGAATAATAGTTTAAGCCAAGGTGATTCAGTGATATTTGTGTATATTTAATTATCAACTGAAGAAAGCGATCTTCAAGTCAGAAGTGAACGGTCGGCAAGATAGAAAAGTGAACAAAACAATCATAAGAAAAAGTCCAGTAAGATTATCAAGAATCACTTATCTGTAAAATCTAAATTATCGCACAAGTGTGTCGTGCAAGTCTTACGATAGATACATTCAAATCTAAAAAGTAAACATTAACAATATTTTAAAAAAATACATTGAATAGTATTGATGCATCACTGAGCAGTAACCAGTATCATGTTTATCTTTAGTGTATATCAAATTTAATCAATCAAATTGTCATTGATCTAAGAAGGTTGGCTAAAGTCGATCTGGAAAGGTGTTTCTAGCTACATTTGATGTTAACTAACACATACTGGACAATCATATCACCATTATTGAACGAAATGATGCTTCTTTTAGGATTCGAACTTTCATAACATAGTTTTACATTCTTAGGAGTTATGATTAAACCAGATAGTCAAAGTTATCGGAGATTCCCTGCGAAATACCTTCAATCACCTTATATATTATAGTGTGTAATTAAAAAGTCTAAAGTCATTTCTCTAATCAATTTTTATGATGAAGGAGCTAACTGTAACCGCAAAGTTTTCATTCACTTAGATATCTCTCATCAGCAATCAATAATTACTTCAACTAGTACCACATTTTCGCTAAACTATTTCTAGATTTCTTCCAGTTTACTTCCATGTGAACAAGTAATTTACGTTAAGGTGTGTGGTGGCCGGGACGGAGATACACAACATTTTTCCTGAGTAACAGTGTTGTCTAATATTTATTGATTCTTGGCTATGAAGTTTTATTTAGTAAATAAGCCCTACTAGAATTTCATGAAGTATTTATTAGATTCATGTGTTTTGCATGGTTTCACATTTCGCAGCTAACAAGAAATCATTACAGTGAATAAAATAGTCAACACTAATAGACCTTTAAAAAACATGACCATAAAGTTTCACAGTTGACATGATAATTTTAGATTGATTCAAAATTCAGCCATTTCACCATAAAATTTGATGTAACGAGTGCGCTTCATTGTCGAAATACTTTGGTAGAAGTATAAATAAACTCCACTGATCACTATTGTACATTAGAACATCCGAAGTGCAGGACTTATTCATTAAGTATTTGAATTTAGGTGGTTTGCGAAAATAGTTATTAAGCATAGTATTATGTGTTCGTCATAGGTTGATGTTGGTTGGGTACCACTGAAAACCAGGGAGAACTGAACGGTTGTTTCATCCTAGTATGGAACTCCTCAGGAGCGTACTCCCTAGAATTCATCAGAGGATCGAATCAAGTGCCTTCAGGTCTCACACCTCACATCTAACCATCTCCACCCGACCGATATTAATCTAAGATGAATAAAAACAACCAAACTTAATACTTATCACCACAAAACTAACCTCAATAATCAGTTAACTGGTGACTATAGCAGGTTCCTGATTTTCTAATAGGAGTTAAATACCCTAAGAAAAAATGAAGAATGCTTACTGCTGAAGAGTTCTACACTAGGATGAAACGTTTTTCCAGTGTTTACTGATGATCAATGGCTATCTAACTCAAATCAGTTTGTAATATCATATTGGCATACAGCATTCTTCATAACACGTAACTGTAAAGAAATCAAATAAAAAACCAATTGTACACAGACGTTTTAAATAATGAATATAAAAGAAGAGAACACTTATGTAAAATGAGAAAAGACCTGACGATCATAATTACCGAATGAATTGTAGCATAGAAAATCAATAGAAAATTTATTTTGTGTTTATTTTATACATAAGAGACAATTGAATGAGATATGAAAAAGAAACAATTGAAAAACTGATTTTCTTCTAATTGACGAAGATTTATCACTTTTAATTTTGTCATGGTAACGACGATGAATTATAAAGTTTAAAGATTAATAAGTATAAAATTATAAGGGAAAAACTTAATGTAGACATTATACAGTGAAGATTATAGCCCTTGACAAGTTAAATATGAATGTTCTTTTGAGAATGCTTAATTCCGGCCTCCATAAGTGCATAAAGAGAGTCTTAAAAAGTGGAAGCAGATAAAAGACTACTGTCTTTGATAGGCTGTTGTTGATATTATAGATGATTTTAGGAGAAGGATATATTGTGATCGAGTGACATGTGTTTACAAGAGGTTCAGTAGTTTAGATTCTTATCGATTCACTACCACTTCTTTTCAACCATTCTGCATGATGTTCATAAACCGATTTTGAACCCCTTTGCACTCTTGGTATCAAATCTTGTAGAAATCGTTTGTTGAAAATGGATACCTACAAAAGTTTACTGACAAAAACATGAAGCCGAAAAATTTCTAAAATTATCAGAAGCCTACGCATTGAAGACAATACCTTATATTAATATTGGTTTCAACGGTGACAATTACGTAAGATTTCTAATTTGTTTGAAAAAACGTTCTTTGCAATGACCTTATGATTAATGTTATCTAAACTTCCATTGTTTAGTATCAACCCAAAGGATAAATTCCTGCATCTGACCACTTTCATGTGCGTTTGAAAATTTATCTGTTTCTATGTGGCTCATTATATAGGTCGTTCGACGAGAACTCTATCCGAAGGAGTTCAATTACAGCATGCAGCATAGTTGAGAAGCGAGAGTGGATCGATGAGAAGTTTAATTGATTAACATCTAGTAAAAACAAGCTACCCGATTAAAACAGATTCTTCATTTGAAATTAAAATCAACAAAAACCTACTAAGGACAGTAGTCTTTAGTTTGTTGTCAAATATAAATTTCTCGATAAACAAACGATATATAACACAAACAAACACTACACATAAACCAATGCATCTAATCTAGATTAGTATTAAATATAAGCTAACCTTTTAATTAAACCTGACTTTATTCGTAAACTATAACACTAGGTTTGCCGTAAATCTAAACTGCAGTCGGTATCATTCTCAGAATGTCTAAAAGAATACTTCTATTTCTGTAATACAGATATTATTTAGCTATATGAACAAGTTAAGATGATATTATTTTCTTAATTTACAGACGGTTTTAGATGTTTATATTCATTGTCAACTTTACACTTCTATGGTCATGAAGTATTCATTTACAACTATTATCTTCTAAGTGGATAATAATTAACTGGAAATTCGTCAGGTTGATCGATTAAGACAAATATTTATTGCGAACATTTTAAACATGGAGTTTAAGGTTTGTTTGTTTTGGCATGCTGTCAAGTTTGAATCAAAGTTATTGTAGTGTTACAGTTTAGGAACCAATCAAGGGGATTTATAAGTCAGTGACAATAGTCAAACAAATGAATTGCACAAGTAACCGTATTTAATAAATGCTGAGATTATATGATGACTCATAGTACTATGATAGATGTACCAGTAGTAGCAAGATTAATCACAACATAAATATATATTTTAACATACGATTACTTGAATAAACATTTCAGCACAGGAGGAATGGGTCAAGAAATGGGGAATTGAGCTTGATAAAACGATTGTGATACAGTGAAAATTGTAATAATCGTAAAAACTACAAATTGTGTACATGAGAGAGAGATTTATAGCTCATATGGATGATTTTGGTTATATTGCGTTCTGTAAACTGGATGGCTTAATTTTAGAGATTTGTCGTCATTTTAGACGAATTTATTGTCTCAATTAACCCATGCAGCTCAGAGTACGCATTATAACCGAAGTAAAGAGTCCCTTTTGGTGAGAAATTAAGTTATATGAGAGGGGTTGAGCAAAAACAAACTACAATGGGTGTAAGGAATTGATTGAATTGCTTGTTAATTCATATAACCATGGTCAGGACAGAAGTGCTTCATACTTATTTTGAGCACACCAACTAGTTTGTGCATTAAAATCACATATCTCAATCATCCTAGCCGATGAATATCTATAACTACATCAATTGATTTGATGTCTTTAATTACTCGGTGATTCTTCGAAACCCGATAGATGTTTCGAAGACACCAGCAAATTACAAGTGTCATAAACTCTTATAAACTACTTTTCGACCCATTTAGTAAGGCAGAACTAACTACTGCAGAGTATACTTGTCTTTTAATTGGTTGGCAGATATCTTGTCAACAGTATAGATGACGTGATCAGACTACAGTATCTCGTACTTTAGACTAGTAGGCTATTCTTAAAAGCTTGTGTCGGTTATATATTTATAGGAATGATTTTGGTTGGAAGTTATTGTAATTACGCATTAATTAAGATATCAATTGAAAAAATAATGGCAATATATGTATTGAATACGAAAAAAATACTTTAGGACACTGATATTAGAATAAGTGGTTACATAATAAACAAATGATAATGACAATTACAAGTAAGAAAAATGGTTAGAACCTAATTACTTACTAATGAAACTGTTGAATTAGAAATAAATTTCAAAGGGACACATGGATGTAGTGATATGAGAGGGGAATAGACTATAAATAAGTGTTATGATGTAATGAAATGGTATTTATGTAACCAAACTAGAGAACAATTGATCAGTGTTTCCTTTAGAAAACATAAATCAGTTTTCTAATCTTAGATAGTGACCGCTTTAATATGAGTCACGAGATTGGCCAATATTCTAAATGCTCCACAGATATCACCGATGTAATCAATAAATTCTCTAATATTCAGCTACGCTGACAAATAGATTTAAAGAAGGTGAACACATTTAAAAAGACTGAGTTTGATTACATGAAAAAAGAGTCTAAGAAACCCGGTTTCTTGGTTTCTTCATTGGTTTGATTTATTTATTTTGTTTTGTTGTGTCGACAGTCATCTACACGTTGAACAGAACACTACTGGTTTGACTTTACAAAAGAAATGCATTTATAATACTGAACTTTAATCAAAATATACTGGAAATCACTTCATTCAACAGCTCATCTAATTGAAAAGAAGCATTCATTTCACGTATTAAATCATATAGATTTACGAAATCCTTACGTTACTAAAACGTCAATAAAATATTTAATACAAATAATGAGTTACTGGGATAATTAGAAAAAAAGCCATTCTCTAGACTACGTACTGATGACTGTCAACACATTGAAACAAAAGAAGTAAATTAAACTAAAGAAAGAACTGAAGACAACAGATTAACATTATCAGGTTTTCATCTGATTCAGGTCAGTATGTATACAGTTTTTCAAGCATTTCTATTAATACAACACAATAATAAGAATTACCTCTTTGCTAAAAATCTAAATAGAATTTTCGGCTAAAATATATTTAAAATTTATTCAGTAATACTGTTCACCTTGTACCGTCGTAGAGAATCTTTTCGAGATAGATGAGCGTTCTACGTAATATCTAACATTCATAGGTTCCATCAGTTCATAGTAGATTTGAGGAAGTCTGAAGAGCTCCATAACAAGATAGAATGGCTGTTATGACGCGAGAAAATATTTGGTGGGGTGATTGAATGCCAATTAAATGTGCCCAGTAGATAATTGTGCGTCTACCCTATGCCCACTGAAACCCAAGCCGGAATAAGAAAAACATGCCGATAGACCAACCAGACAGAGTCAAATTATATTTCATACATTCCTTTATATATACATAAAACCAGACCATACAGCGAACCAATTAGGAAATCAACATTAATACAGAACTAAGGAAATAGTGGCAATGAATAGGGATAACTTGTACACAACCAGTTGACTGCAGTTCATAAAAGGGACAATATACTAACAGTAAATGTAATAATCGGGAGGATAGGTTAGGAAGAACGTAACAATCACAGAAATGAAGTGTTTACATTACTCACAGTTATAATAATTGGAATAGTGTTCTGAAACACAGTTCTGAGAGTTTGTTACTCTTCTCTAGTGGTCCGGCATAACAATGGCTGACTAATATTCCTTGGTTTTTAGAGGCATCTAACAGGAATCTAATCCATAATGAACAAGTCTCTAGGATTGGCTTTCAATCGAATGCTTAGAAAATAAATTTGAATTAATTTATTCACTTTATATTTCAAGTGTTTAGTTACATGTATTCCTATAAATGTATAGATAATGGCCAAAATGTAACTGATAACTGACATTTAAGTTGAATTTAGTCGCCATGTCATTTTGTTTTTGACAATTTTTAACGATGTTAAATGAAAATCTTCTTTCACATGATAACAGTAATAAAACATGATGTAAAGGCAAGATATTGAGAGAAAAATGTTTGTTCTTTTTCAGTTACTTCTTTTCTCAGGGTCTAACACTGTTGTAGAATCCCATAAAAATATTTAAAAAAAAAACTGTATAGTGCTTTTTAGTGCTTTTCAATGTGTTATGTCGTAAGAAATTGGGGGATTGGATGGCCGTGTGCCAATCGCTAGTGTCTAGTTGGTTATTGCGCGTCTGCCCTGTACCCACTTAGTCCTAATCCGAAATAAGAAGAATGCGAGCCAATAGGTCAGCCAGAGAGAATCGAATCGAATCTTATTATATTTCAAGCATTCTTTTATATATACATAAAATCAGACCACACAGCAAACCAATTAGAAAATTAACATGAATACAGAACGAGGGAAATAGTGGTAGTGAATAGGAACAACTTGTACACAACTAATTGACTGTAGTCCATAACAAGAGACAATATAATAACAGTAATTATGCTAAACAGGAGGATTGGGCAAGCGGAGCGTAACAATACTAGAAACAAAATGTTTACGTTACAGACAGTTCGAATAAATGAAATAGTGTTCTCAAACACAGTTCTGGAAGTTTGTTACGCTTCTTTGTGGTCCGACCTAACACAGTGATACCCAACTGACTTTAATTTGTGATGGATACAAGTAACAAATTAATAACCGACCTCTGCAAAGCCACCACAATTTTAATAATAAGCCTATTAGTGATGGCTCAACCTAAATTTCTCTCAAGATTCATTTCACAACTCAGGACTACTAAGCTTGAGATAATTATCACTGATGACATACCATACATTCATTAAAACTGGAAATCCTATCATTGCTTGCTAATTTAACTTTGCTGATTTTTAAACGTTTTCTTAAAGAACTGATGGTCCTAGTTTCGATCTCTTAGATTATCGTGAGTATGCACTGATACTAAGGAGTTTTATAGCAAGACAAAATAACTATCCAATGATTTCTGGTTTTCAATGGAAATTAGAAGGGATTTCTTTGCAATAAGTAAAAGCGACGGCATCAGATTATATATATATATATATATATATATATATATATATATATATATATATATGATTGCCATTTGACAGTTTGTAGTACACACGACTAATTGTATACAGTCGATAATCACTGCAATACAATCTCGTTCCCCGTTTTGTCATCTGTTTTATGAATTGGAAGGTTCAAACTGTTTGGGTTCAGAAGTAAGCAGGTTGTATTATAGGCTTGCAATTACATAATGTATTCATATGTAAATCAGTTCATAAAATGTTACTTCAAGTTATATGTTTTAATGTTGATTATTTGAAAGTGAATAGTTGTGTCTACAGAAAATAGAAAGATGTTAACTACTAGAAAATATCGAAATATTGAAGAATATTGTTCGACAAAGTAAATGTTACGCTGTCATACAACAAACTGCATTAATAATTTGAATATGTTTCAGAATCTTCCCACTGATTTGATATACACTAAAATTGATCAATCTCTGTTAACATATTTGCATCATAAATGAATCACTTTGATGTAGTTTAAGGTTATGAAGAGACAACCAATAGCTTCATACATTTGGCAAATATCATAGTTTCATCCGACAATCTAATTAAATAATCATTCTATATACAGGATGAAGAGGAAATCATAACACTAAAAGTCATTTATTAATATGGAACATCGATACTTAGTCGTTTACATTTGTCGTTTTTGTCATTAACCACTTGAAGGATTCTTAGTTAACTAAACCTAGCAACATGTCATCAACCTATTTAACTACACAATAAGTCATTCAAAAACAAAAGTAGACATAGCAATATACTGTTTGTTCGGTATAACCAACACTTAAATTACACTCGTCATCATAAACAGTTGATCAAGTTTACACCATGAATTTCAACTGTAAACATAATTTTGCATAAAGTGAAACTATTTTTTATCAAAATAAAATGTGTTAAAATTGTAATTTTCACATTTCAAAAAGGAAATGTTACCATGCACCTAGATCTCTTTGTAGATTTGAATTATGTAAGATGAATAGAATTAGTAGAATAAATATAAATTCATCAATACATTTCAAAGCTTCATATCAACTGTAAACAGTCGAAAATTACAAGGAATTATACAGAATTCAATCTCTAACATACTTCATCAGTATATGTTGTTGAGGATGAATGTTCTGAATGAAAATAGAAGTCGCAATAATTTGAATAGAGATACAGTTTGTGTATATAAATGTAGTTGCATTTGACGTGTATCTATATGCCACAAAATGTGAATAGAAAGTAAGGTGGGGAAGAGGTAGGATGAGACTGAATACAAATGGAATCTTTGAAAAGTTAAAGTTGTACGGTATTATATAACTGTAAGTATATCGAAATAGATGATTGTATAATTATTTGACAAAGTCTTCTTTGTAATGAACATCTGAGTGATTACGTAAGAAAAATATTATTATACTTGTAGGGTTTATCATGTTATCTTTCGACAGTGGACATAATACAAATGTTTCCACAGCACTCAAAATTATTAACACACAATCAACATCAATATTGTTTATTTTATAGAGACAATTCCTATCAGACATTTTAAACCTGACTTTTGTGAACAAAAATATAACGTGGGAAACCTTTTCATTACACTGGTGAGTGCAATAACTTTGTCTTACACAATCACTCATATGTCCACCGATGAAAATAACTTTCATTTAAAGTCCATCGAATAATTATCTAATTATCTACTTCGATTTTCTAGCAACTACGTAATACTTTTTATCTTTAACCTATTGGAGATTAAGTTCTTCTTCCCTCCCCCCTCCACGCTCTACGTATATACACATATGACTTGGAATCCCTAATGTCAAAGGAAAAGAGGAAGACCAAAAAACACATTACACCGGGAATTGGAGGCAGACACGAAAAGAATTAACAGAACTTTGGAAGAACTGGATAAGAGGTTTGAGGACAGTTTTTTCTAATAATAATACTAGTTTTATTCAACAGTATGTTTAGTACAATATCAATTTTCAGCATACATTGTTTCAACAAGTTACTCTTTTACCATGTACATATACGATTGGATTTACACCAGTTCGTATTCACGAAAGTAGCGACACCACCACACTTTTTCTTGATTACAGAACGATCCTGAAGAAAAATTTGAAAACCACTTAGGGATACCAGGTTGTCATCATACAGATCATGTAGCCAAGATTCTTGAACTGTGATCAAACTACATTTACGATATATGTCAAGACTAAGGAGAAATTCAAGGTAGTCCACTTTTCCACTAAGCCATCTGCAGTTAATACTAAGAATTTCAAAGATAGACATTTGATGAATATTGTTTCTTTTTAAACGCATGTTGCCGGCCACCATGATGTTTGTGTTTAGATCTGAATTACTCACAATAGGTCGTTGATTGATTGAGATACACGTCAAATGCGACTACATTTATATACACAAACTGTATCTCTATTCGAATTATTATGACTACTATTTTCATTCAGAACATTCATCCTCAACAACATATACAGATGAAGTATGTTAGAGATTGAATTCTGTATAATTCCTTGTAATTTTCGACTGTTTACAGTTGATATGAAGCTTTGAAATGTATTGATGAATTTATATTTATTCTACTAATTCTATTCATCTTAGGTAATACAAATATTTTTCTCATTCAATTGTAATTTAATTCTAATGTAAAGCAATAACGTTTCGTAATAACGTGAACCATCGGCTACGTAAAGTAGGAAGACGGAAACACAAGAAATGAACTTTATTTACCGATCAATATATCAATCTAAAATGCCTATCTTTTACTATTCTTCTGTATGATTATCATGTTAGTAGGATGCGATCTAAAACAGTTTGTTTCTGATTGTTGAACCACTCTTGAACCAACATTTTACAAGCTTGCATAAGTTGTTTACACTTATAACAACTCACACTGCATTTTTTACCTTGGTGAAAAACCTTCATACAAAATATGTTTGATAGTCTAACCCATTATAAATATTCCGACGAATGTTTGCATCTACATATCTTATTGTGTTTTTTATGTGGATTGTAGTGGAATTCAGACTGAATGTTTCATTCTATTTGAAGTTGCCAGCCAGGTATATAGTTGTCCTAGTAATGGTGTTCATACTCAAACTTCCGTTGAGCACTTGTCACTTTAGATACTAATGTGTTATCCTCTAGGCTACTAAATCCATGTGATATATAGCAACAGAGAAATGTTGGTTTCATTTCCGAATATTAGTAACCGTGAATTGCAAACAATTACTGTAATATATTTCTAGATGAATATATCTAACTACTTTCAGTTTACATATTCACACTTTCTATAGGTAATGTTTGCTACCATTTCTTACTCATGATATGGAAGATGTAATTACAATAGGTATCAGCTGATTAGTGACAAATTCAACAGGTAATTCGTTCAGTTTTAGTAAAAAGATGTAACCAATTAAGTTAAACCGAGTGGATTTTCCGTCTATTAATGAGCAATGGCGATGGATGTAACTGACTAATTGAGATTATAAGAATCAATTGTTAAATCCCTGTCTGATCAGTGGTGTAACGATCAAGTATTCATTGTGCAACTTGAATGTCTTGGGCTGGTTTTCGTAACACGACTATGAATGCACACTTATGAGGAGTCCCATACTAAGACGAGTAAGCAGTATTCAATTTCCTATCAAATTGTCACATTTAATGACTTGACAATTAACTCGATAAGATTACAAATGATTGCTAATGACACTAAAGTTTTTATTAATAATAATAAATGACTTAAGGTGATGCAATTTTGAAGTGACTGATTTTAGTTTGTTGTTTTTCTGTTTTCTATTGGGTGGTACTAAAAAGTTCAGAGCACCAAACATCTATAGTAATTCAATGTGCACATACATCACTACCAAACATTGAATCTAGGACATTCAGGTCTTGCAATATATGCTTAACCGTCAACGCTACTGGGATGACCAGCATCAAATGGCAGGATTTTCACATCAATCAATTTGTGGTATAAAGTGATGTTCATGAAATGTTATGGAGGAAAAATGTCTCACCTCCAATGTTCGTGAATTTCACTAGTCTTAATTTTTTCTCTAGAAATGATATCTTGAAGATGGTCACAAGTGAGCTTATTAATCTAGTTAAGCTAATTTAGTTAAGTGGACATTAGTTTTGATTTGTTTGTGAAGTTAAAATCAAACATAGTAATTATTAAGTTCATACATGTTTAAATTGTGACGCCTATCACTAACGACTGGGATCAAATTATCGTCATGCTATTCAGAGACCGATTGAAATTAAATTCTAACAATTCACAGCGATATTTAAAATTACCGGTCACAATCTCCCGTTATCCTCAGGGATGAACAGTAATGACGATTACCATATTAGGACAGAACGGTTGTCCAATGTCTGTTGATTTTCAGTGATGCCCAACCGAAATGAGTCTGTGGAAATAAATAAGAACAAAGGATTTCATTTCATCTGTTCATACGCACTACATTCAGATTATCAGATTGCAATATGGCCCGTATATGACGTGATATCATGGTACAATCTGATCTAAAATCTGTAAATGAATTCTAAGACTATGGTTATTCACTTACTGTGTCGCATTCAGTACTTTTGACCACTTTTTCTCTAGCTTAGTAGTCGGGTACAGCATATTGAAGTGTTATTTTTAATGGATATTCCATTTCAAGCAATGACGTTAACTTGATTTGAATTTCTTTCACTTAGTGTATCGTGATGTACTACAGTAAACATGGTCATATGATACAGCCGTTAATAATGTTGGATGTTTTCAATAAAGTATTTCATGTAATTTACACTTCAGTCTATTGCCCTCAGTCATTAAATACATGAGAAAAAAGGTCAACTATTTTACTTAGTGAACACTGGAAACTATTCGATACAGAACCAACAGGCTTCATATCGTTCTGTCATTACTAGTGAACTGATACAGCCTCTTGTTTGACAGATATTCAAATGCCATTTTTGTCTTATACTTCATTGATTACTAGTCAAAGCTCACTCAATAGAAACCAATCATTATTGTCTATTTGGTTGTATCCAACTTTAAATTAACGTATCCTGTGTATTAAATCGTACAATGACTATTTTTTCTATGTTTAAAAGTTTAGTGTTACTCACTTATATTAACCTAACAACAGAGTACTGATTTATAAAACTTGAGTATAAACATACATTTCTTAATCGAAATGAGGTGGTTTTGTGGAAAATTATATTGAGTTTTAATTAATTGGATGGTAATAGGGCACCACTAAAAAATAAGGAGAATCGGAAAATCTTTTCGTCCTTGTAAGAGACTCTTCAATATTGCTCACTCAAGTGTTTCAGGTTGGCAAACACCTTACTCAGTGCACGACTAGAGCCACGTTCAACGACAGGGTTTCCACTTGATTGAAGGCATTTGTATCGTTGACGTTTAATAGACTAAAATTAGTCAGTCTCTCTTAATAAATGAGTATCATGAAGTAATTGCTTCGATACAGTGATAGTACAAGTATTATTTAATTTGGATTGTGACTGACAAGTGAATTGTAAGAAGCAGATTTCGTTTTATTTTGAACTCGTAGGCCATATGCAACTGTCATCCCAGTGTTGATGTCCAAACCGGGACTCGAACTCAGTTAATCTAGTAAAAAACGCCACCTTGTTCACCACTACACATGAACAATAACATAAGAATGCATATGCATTCACCTGATAAATCCTAAATATGCCTCTTGGATTCACCTCGCCAGTCGGAATCCAATTTAATTCATAAACATATACTTCTTAAACTAATTTGCACAAGATATTTGTAATATGCAAACCATCCTCAACATTTCCTATTATCCTAGCCTTCTCTTCTCAATTGATAATTTAACAGAGATCAAAATAAATTCAACTTCCGGTAACATTAATGGAAAACGAACATAAACTGAATTATTCACTTTATTAATATCAACGTGAAAAACCGTATTTCAGTTGAAAACTACTCGTATAAGGAACAAATTAGATTACATCTAGATCTATGTATTTATATTTTATTTTTAGGATATATATACATATATATAATATTATAATACCATAGACGTGTCTGCGACTAACTGGCTTCTTGATCGTCCAATCGGATTAACTTATTAATGTAGAGTATAACAAGGCTGGTATCCAAAACCTACTGGAAAGTACATAACTTTGCATCTTCTAACTTCTAATTTGCGAGGAAACATGCTTTAGTGCATTCGAGTTCGGATACTAATACACAGTATTACGAGTACTCAACAGACGATCAAAACACATTATTAACAATTCATTTTGATCATAAGTTATCATCATCCAATATGATACACATACAACTAACAGAAATTTACATGTAACATATTGATTCCAGAATACACAACAGACACTTTGACTTATTGTGTTGGTGTGGTCATCAGGCATAACTTCGATTGTTTGATGAAACACTCATCAGTGAATAGATATCTCGAGATGGAATGATTGTTAAGCAAATATCAGTTACATTACATAACAAAATGCCACACACTCAAATACAAAACAAATTTGACTCACATTCATTTTAAACATCAATCCACAAACCTATGAATCTAGGCCTTGAATACACAGTCTACTCATTACATTCATTATAACCATCCACATGAAATTCTGAATAATCCTTACTAAAGACACTTCAAATGTGAATTAGATTGGATTGTGGTTTGTAAATGGAACCCATGATATGCGTTTTGTCTCTTTTTGTGACTGAGTAGTTGGAGGTGCCGTCATCCTAGTGTTAATGTTCCTACACGGATTCGAACTAAGTTTGTCGTGTTAGACAAAATTGTGTTCACCGCTAGGTTTCTGAGTCCAGACATCTACACTTGTTCAGTGGCCATTTCGCTTGAGATATAAAAGTAAGTAGTATACGCTGCAACTCCTTATAATTTTAACAAGTAACCAAGCATTTCTTCATTCATCAGTAGAGGTTAGTAAATTCAATTTCATACACATTTCCAGTGAATCCCTATACTTAACACGCACATTTGACACAGAAAACGTTTATTATTATTTATTAGTGTATTTGGATTGTGGCTGCCAGTTCATTCTAGAATACTGGTTTCTTCCCATTTAAGACTCTTCAACAGCATAAAGCTTTACGCTTATTGGGTTTCAATATCGACCATAATTTAAGAACAACCTTTAAATTAATATCAGTACTGTGATAATTAGCTTAGGATTTGCGTATATCAATGTAGACTTGCTAATCAGCAAAAAGCAAATACACACCTTGAAAAGGAATGACATTTATTTAATAGTTGTTAGCAATTTAACTTACTTAATATGGACTATTTGCTGGTGAACTTACTTAATGTTAATGGCCCTGAATACCAGTCAATGTTAATGTAGCATTCTTATCACTTAACTGATCCTGATTTCAACACTAATATAACTCTGGTACTTTGTATTATTAATTGCAACATGAAACTTTCACAATAACCTTGACAGAAATAAGAACAGATTAGCCGTAACATAGAATTTGTATTGAATTAGTTGTAAAGACGATTCATATGATTCCACAAGCAGGTCTATAGTACATCATTATAAATCTTAACATAGTTATCTTATATATAAATTAATCTAAGAAGTGAAAATGAACAAGTCTTACAGCAAAATAATGAACATCTAGGTCACATTAACATAGTACACTAGAGAGCTTCGGTTATCTGTCATACTGCTAAGCCAATCGTTGCATTGAGTCATTAGTATTTAAATTTTAGTTCAAGTGAATTCGTGTTATGATTAGATTACTCAGCAATATAGAGCATAGCTGTTATAACAGGACAACGAATAAAAACACCCAAGCAGTTTTTTCTCCCTGTTATCATGACTCTAGCAGTTAAGCTGTATCTGTTAATCATTTCGTAACTATGATATTTGGATTGCTTAAGTTGTAGGCTGTTCACAGATTAGTTATTGATTGTAATATCTACTTTCCTACTCGAGTTATTATAGTCTTACTGTGAATTTTCTATCCCGTTTTCTGTACAAAACTCCTTCCGGTTCAGTCTTCAATATAATCTATATTTCTTATTACGGACAGATCTAAAATATGTAGCCTTTTTGCTGGTGTGTTATTCTCGTACTCACTTTTTCTTGGGGGTTAGACTAAACTATAGTGCCAGACCAATCAGATTTTGGCACCGATTCTCAAGTTCACGGTGATCAGTAGGGTCCGAGGGAATATACTTCCCAATTTGAATGGATTTGTGTTTATAACGTATCTTTGAGATAAGGCGATACTTCGTAAAATAATATCTTAATGTTTTGAGCTTAAAATTGAAGTAATCAATTGTTAGAAGAAATGTTACATGTCAAGGTCGGTTAAGGATTTACCCAAAGCGGCACTATAGTTTAGTCCAACCACTGTTTGGAAGACTAGTCACACTGGCTCCAATATGACCACTCAGCGTCTACGTAATCAGGTTGTACAATTTATGGGAGCAGATCCGATTGGTCCCTTCTAGACTCGAGGTCAGTTTTACGCTTATATCGGTGTTCTTGTATCTTGTCTTTGCACTAGGAGCCTACTAGGTCATTTGAATAACCATGTGCTAATGATAACATATAGTAGCTGTATTAATAAAAACGCATAAATCACTGAATCATCTGAATTTAAGTGAACTTATCGAGTGAATTCAATAATGTTCTGTTGGGAGTGTAAGTACGAACATAACCCTGACTAGTATATTTGATATGGAATGTTATGCCATAAGTAATTAGATGTATAAGTCGTAAAAATATATTGAGTTTCTATCACTTGGTATTATTAACAAGTTAGCTAAAATTTATTAGTTAAATAACTCAACTTTCAATCGGTAGTAGATTCTTTGTTCAAATCCTGTCCCATCTACTGAGAGCATAATTAGCTGTCACACACTCAAACAAGTGGTTTTCAATACTGGTTGTATTGTACTCTTAGTAGTACTTCCTGTCTCTTGTTCTTAAATCCCATTGATCTGAAATGATGAGTTTTTGTAAGTAGCTAATTGTTTATTCGTTAACGACATTATGTATAATGTACATCAATAACAGGCATTATTATTGTTACTATATATAAGTCAAGCTAATTATTTCTATTGTAAATCTTCAACGTAAGGTTTGGATTTAATGGTAACTAGTATAGAAAGGCGGGTCCATATACAGAGGGCAGCTTACAATTTCATTCGAAGTAAGGACTAGTGTCAATCTGGGCTGCTTACTCTGACCGTTCTCTTATTTTTCGATGGTTAACTGGGGATTATGAAAACTGCAACATCACGAGGGAAGCGTGTAATACAGTGGAAAACATTGATGCGGCTAGATGACTTGGATTTTGTAGATGACCAACCTAGCTCTTCTATCCCACACACAACAACAAATGCAAGTTAATACAAACAGTGTAGCGGCAGCCTTTGTAGCCACCAGTAGACCGCAACATACACAGTGGGAATAGCAAAATCCTTAGACTCGAAACAAAGAACACCAACCCAATTACACTGGATGGCGTGGAAACTTTTATATATCTAGGCGGCATAATCGACAAAGAAGGTAGATCTGAAGCAGATCTGAAGGCCCGCATTAACAAGGTGAAGCAATGACAGCATTTCTATAAATGAAAACATCTAGAACACAAACCTACTGTCATTTAATAGTAAAATTAAGATTTTCAATGCAAATGTGAAGACAGTTCTGTTGTACGGAGCTGAAACTTGTATGCAGAACTACAGAAAGCATCATTCGGAAGATACAAGTATTTATAAACAGTTGTTTGTGTAAGATATTTTGAATCCGTTGGCCAGATACAATCAACAGCAACCCTGTATGACAGAGAACAAATTAACATCCAGCCAAGGAAGAAATAAGGAAAAGACGCTGGGGGTGGATAGGATACACACTAAGGAACTCACTAAACTGTGTCACAAGATAAGCACTAACTTGGTATCCTGAAGGCCAAATGAAAAGGAGAAAACAAAACAACGCATCCCACCGAGGAATGGAAACAGACATGAAAAGAATGAACAGCACTTGGGATAAAGTGAAAATGAGATTTGGGGACAAAGTTGGTTACAGAATGCCTGTAGGTGGCGTATACTTCTCGAAGGATAACAGGTATTGATCAGTTGATTGGTAGACGAGCTGTCTAAGTAACTGCGCGATCACCATTTGACCACCTTCACACTCAAAAATATTTTACAGAGAATACCATTCTGAGACCAACAGTTCAATAATTGGAAGAAAAGTAATAGTTTCAATGTGATCTTGGAATAAATTCAACTACTTTATAGGTATCTTCGTCCAAAAATGAACGAAAATATTTACAAAACTTGGGCGCCGAGTGTATGTAAGACATATGAATAGAATATATTTGTTAATAATCTCAGCGGATGAAATTATTAACAAATATATTCTATTCAAATTCAATTACTGTTGACAAACAATCAAGTTTCCATTAAAATCAGATTAGAATTTCGGAATTTCATTTGCTTGTTATTCAAAAGCTGTAATAGTAGATGGTTCGTTACAAAGATGTATCCATAGAATGTCTACATGGAATAGTCAGTATACGGATGTTCATAGATGCATTTTACAAGAAACTTAATTCATTCCCTACTTTCTATGAAGAAAAATAAGCTCTGTTAATACAACAGCTGAGAAACAACTTCACTTTTTACAAGTACTTACCAGAAGTTTCTCTACACCTAGGTTTATTTATAGAACTTAAAACTAAGAATGAAATCACTAAGAGTCCATATAAACATAGGGAAAAATTTCTTTATAAAGCCTTAGTTATTTTTTTGGGGGGTGGGGGAGTGATACCGCAGTTTACATTCTCTGAAACTGGTTTACATGATCTCTTGGAAAGATGTTTGTATCCCTAAGCCTCGTATTATTTTCTCTAGCAGGCCTTTGATTCATAGTTATGTAAAAACTTGTATGAGAAACTCTTGTTCTCTGCCGCATCTACGTATATATAATTTTTTTGTATGTGTAAAGTACGGCCTACTTGCTTATAAATTGTATCTTCGAGGATTTCTAAATAAGTTAGTCAATAGCTTACTCCATGGTGCAATTCATTCTCCATATTTCAGAAGACTGCTACGTTTGTGAAATCAAATATAAATACTAAAGTACAACTCCAAAAAAACAAAGTTTTATCAAACTACCGATTAACTCAATAGAAAATATAAACAGCTTGAGACGTATTATTGTTTAAAGTCATCTCAAGATACCATCAAAGCCAGAGATACTTTGAACATATTAGCATCAATATGTTTGTATTAGTACAGGTTCAAAATTATAAACTGTCACTAACCAGTCACTGTTGATCACGATATTGCCATTTACTTATGAATACTAACATTTTTGAATTGTAACTACTAGTGGCGCATTTTATTTTATTTGAAACTCGTTAGCCTTATGTACTGCATCTGAGCATTCATTTCAACTGATCACCGTCTGTTGCTATAAACTTATTCTAAGCAGATTGTTTTGAGGTAGCATTTCCTTAAGAGCAATCTAAGTAATATTTATATGAAAAAGAACTCTACAATTTCAATTGGATTATTTCTATGAAGAATCGATATTTACAATCAACCAACTGATAATTTCTTATCAAAGTTAATGCCAAAACGTTTTTTTTTCTTCTTCCTATTCACATGGTATTTATGAGATACATAAGAAATTATTATAATCATTACATACATATAGACACAACAGCTTACATACATGAATATGCTTGGAATTATCAATTTTAATTCTTGTTGTTAATCAAAGAGATGATATTCAACTTACAGTCTAACACCGTTTCATTTATCTTGTTGTTATCTGATGTATGTTAATATGTATTTCTATTAAATACATAGATCAATGAAACAGTTACTGGAAGTATACTCAAATATGATATAAAGATGAGAGAGAGTAACATACTACTCAATAATTCATTTCTAAGTGATTATTATCAGTGATTAGTTGGTAAAAATGATTTTCATTCTTAATTTTGTGTTTGATTAATACTTGTCGCTTATGAGTAGTGTCAGAAATTTCTTGAAAAGTTTTTTTTGAATTCTGTAGTATTACATTATAAACTGATTTTAATTATACAATTGATTGAAATCAAGGAGAAATTAACAACGAGAAATCGATATCAATAATTTCAGTCCTAGTGGATAACCTTTAGACAACTGAATCAACTTTCTGTTAATGCGGTCAGTAGGAGTCTCAAAAAAGCTAAACACATTCAATCTAATCACCACTTAATGCAAATCTTATCAATTTTGACATGACATTGTTCAACTGTTCAGTCTCTACTAACAGATTGGATGAACTGTAATAGTGATTCCTGTTTCATAAATTGTATACTTTTGAAACTTACAGGAACCTGTATTCCTTTGCCTCTTCTGTTTTCTATTATGTTATCTGGAAAGTTATACGCGTCTGCCTTAACAACTCTAGTGAAGAACCACTTAGTAAAATAATATTATTGGCTTATATGTATTTTTTTAATATTTACAGTGATTCTTAAATCTCATAATATTTAGAACACTGTGCACTGAATTAGATAGGAGGGAGGGTAATGAAATACAATGAAGGGTAGAATGATCTGATTTTGCAATAATACGGTTCTTGTTAAGTGCAAATTGAGAATTGTAATCAAACAAAAAATATTCAATTTAATCAATAAAGCTTCAGTAATACTGTTATATTTTTGACTTAAGACTACTCCTTACTGATCCCTGGACTAATCTCTATGAACTGGAGTCTATAAAACTTCCCAAGTCACAAATCAAGTAACAGAAGTAGAGAAAGAATAGTTCACTCTAGTAAGTGCCATATATAAACCAAAATTGTGCATTTATAACTCTAACCAGTTCAGAAATTATCATTGTAATTGGTTCAATTTTAAAGCAAGAAGCCACCAAGGTGACTTATATCATGGTGTCATATTAAAACACTTATGAGATCTACTGAATGATGATTAAATGGAATGATTTCACTAACCTCAAGGTTTCTGGAAGCACTTTTCAGATTTTTACGAGTCAGCTCAAAAATTTGTGTGATTTGGAGTTGATCGTATATTACCGCTGAATTATCATAAAATGAAGTTGATTTTAGTCTGCTGCCATATGTGCATCCTTAGCGACTTTCCTAGATATATTTATAATACACAGTTTAGGTAGCGCATGTAATAACAGAGAATAATCAGCTTAAGCCCATAACGAATCAACTGAAAAATGCAAATACCTTCAAATTATGCATACATGTTCGCTGAACAAGTGTAGATGTTTGGACTCACAAGACTAGCGGTGAACACAATTTTGTCTAACACGATAAACTTAGTTCGAATCCGTGTAGGAACATTAACACTAGGATGACGGCACCTCCAACTACTCAGTCACAAAAAGAGACAAAACGCATATCATGGGTTCCATTTACAAACCACAATCCAATCTAATTCACATTTGAAGTGTCTTTAGTAAGGATTATTCAGAATTTCATGTGGATGGTTATAATGAATGTAATGAGTAGACTGTGTATTCAAGGCCTAAATTCATAGGTTTGTGGATTGATGTTTAAAATGAATGTGAGTCAAATTTGTTTTGTATTTGAGTGTGTGGCATTTTGTTATGTAATGTAACTGATATTTGCTTAACAATCATTCCATCTCGAGATATCTATTCACTGATGAGTGTTTCATCAAACAATCGAAGTTATGCCTGATGACCACACCAACACAATAAGTCAAAGTGTCTGTTGTGTATTCTGGAATCAATATGTTATATGTAGATTTTTATTAGTTATGAGTATATTACAGTGGATGATGATAACTTATGATCGAAAAGTATTGTTAATAATGTGTCATGAGCGTTTGTTAAGTATTCAATAAACCACATGTGTGCATAGTTTTGTATAAAACGAAAACAGTCATCATGATAAAATTCGTCCTGGTGGAGAGAGAGTTAGGCAATTGACTTTATTATCATCATTATGGAGATCATCACCAACTTCATTCAAATCATCATCATCATCATCATCATCATCATCATCATCATCATCATCATCATCATCATCATCATCATTTCTTTGACATAATTAGCGTGACATTTTTCAAGCAACCTTAATAGGATCATATGATTAAGTTTACTAGAGGATACATAAATCAAATCAAATTCTTAATGAACTAATTAGGAATAATGTGTAGATTTGGTGTGATAATCTATTAAAACTGTACTTTATTACTGAATTCAATAGAATGAAAAATTAAACAAATGAATGATGAATTGAATAAATAAATATGGACAAACAATGAACAAGTGAAACAGAGTTGATATCAATGAATAAATCAAAATTAACCGTAGCTACTTCATTATTCCTACTAGTTAAAGTTAAATGATTAATTCTAATTGTTAACAATTCTAAGCAGTGAAGGGTACAATTTATTACAAAAAGATCTCAGAGATTCAGAAAATCTTGGTCACATAATTCAATCTTGAATGAGACTATTGAATAAGGAGCATACAGGACAAAATCGTCGAATGAATAAAGAATCATCGTTAATGTAAGATAAGATGGTGTTAAAAACACTGAATTTTATGAACAGAATAATATTTTATGCACAGTAAGAGCTTAACAACTTTACAGAATAAAGAACGAGGCTACTAGAAGAATTGTATTTTTTCAGACGCATCTCGGATGTTGATTAGTGGCTTAGAAAAATAGTCCCCAACATCAGCAAATAAAAGTTTTAAATAATTCAAAATTAAATTAAATTTCTTTTAAGACATACATGGAGAGATAAAGTTGAAGGCTCAAAAGAACATTAGTGGGGATCATCCTCGTTTGGGAATCTACATCAGTGCACACCAACGAATAACTCAAGAATCTAACCTAGTATCTTCATGCTACTTGACGAACACTTATCCGTAAGACCTTTGAAGTATGAATATTTGCAGGCCGGCTATGTTGTTTCATGTTTAAGCGTTCGACGCGTAACCGGAAGATCTTGAACTGGACCTTTGATGAACCCGCGGTCGCATACTACTAAACAGTCTTAAACTAAAATGAAACAGTTATCCAATGATTCTTAGTTTCAAATGTTTATCTAACATAGACCAATTCGTGCTGTTAAATTAGAATTCCGAAATCTCCGCAATACCAAATCACAAGAAAAATATTATAAGCAAATCAAATGGGAAAGAGCATAATAATGAAAATAACGGTACTGTCAAGCAGATAGTCTGTATATGGAAAGCGTTTTACTAATGATTGTTTCTTTACCATTTGTAGATTAGTAACAATCAGGTGGCAGTGTATAGAATGAACATTAATGACAAATTTATTGTATGTAATGATGTAAATCATACAACAGAACTGACAGAAACCATTAATGAAGTTCACTCTAATATCAAATTGCAGTGATTTATTAAAAGTTAGTATATTCTAATTTGTAGACCTAGAAATTTGGTAAAACAAATGACAGGACCTTCTAAAGGCACATATATCAGAAAGAGTCTGGAAATTCAACAATAAGTGCCTCGTGTTTGTTTAGTAAAGTATAAATGTGGCTTAGTGAAATTGCTTAACTACAAAACTATAAGTTTATACTTTATTGAAGAAGAATTAACAACACTAGTGAGAAGTCCCATATTTGGAGTTGTCGAGTGCTCTCTAGTTTTTAGTGCTAACCCACCAAAATCAATTTGTAACGAATGAAAACAACCAAATAAGAAATAGTCATTAATAAAATAGTTACCAAAGCATATTTTATAAAGGAATATGGCTACAAATACTAACAAAAAACTTAACGTCAATGAAGACGAGAAGAAACTAGCTTTCATTCAAATTTAAGTTCTACTGATGAATTAGTCACCAGATTAAAAAACAACAATGAAAACATAAAACTTTTACAAAATGTGCATTTCTTACCTCTAAACTAGTTCCAATATATTCGATGTTATCACTTTACATGTATATGTACTTTGGAGGGGTATATTAAGATGTGAATGTTTACAACTTACCTAGAAGGATCTGCTATCAAGAGGAGAAAGCATTTTGCTGGATACGGGATACAAAATAGAAAAATGATTCTATTTTAAGTAATTACTAAATATTACACATAATCCTATTTTTAATAGAGATGTTTCTGTGAAGATTGGTATTTAGTTGGCAATCGGAATTCAGGACGCTCTTTTCGTCGTTTTTGAGGCTCGTCAGCTGTATATACCTGCATTGCAGTGTTGATGTTCACAGCTGACAAGTCTTAATTAGAACAAAACGCTCATCCTGGATTCTGACCGCCAGTCACAATGCAAATTAGACAATGTTTGTGAATTATAGCCATATTGAGGCAATTCGCTCAGATGCGCATATAACAACAGTGGCTGACCAGTTTCAATTCATGACAAATCAATGGAATGATTTAAATATATCCTAATTACGTAAATGATGTTTGTTGTAAAATGATCATTTTCATTCAATGGAAAATACATGGCATGTAATCTAACATTCAACACAGAAATTTACACTGAATCAGATGGTTAATATTAACAAACAAGTAGATAGTAATTTAAAGATAAATAAAGAAAACTGAGTTCATTTTCCAGTAATATATTATAACTATAAAGCGTTAATTACGTTTTCGATGCAAAAGTAACTCCTCAGTATCCATGATATTATACTCCACTATCTCAGTACTTATTTCATACAAACCTTCAGTCAATGTTAACTGACTTAAAAACAACACACAAAGGATAAGTAGAGAGTGATTTATGCTGAAGAAGGGGTTGATAGAGAACTGAAACTATTGAATGTATAAACAAATAGATGAATTGTAATAAAATAAACTTGAACATTGAAACAAAATAGGGATAACATTGATGGTAGATAAACATGAAAAATTGTAATAAATCAGTTATTCTCATAATATTGATTGTCTATCCACTATTAAAAGTGTTTTGTTTTTTTCAAGTTGATCACATTATGTCCACTAGTGTAACCATAACACTATTGGCAATGACTTTCATAAAGAAAAAAAAAAGAAGAAAGAAACACTGAGTAAACATAAATAAATAAAAATTTTCATTTTCATTTTTGTTTTTTTTTGGAAAATAAACAATTCATAAATGAATTATTTTCATTCAATCAACATTCTCAGCTATTAGCACCAACCAGTGAAGTTCAACCATGTCCAGTTTGAAACAGTTATTTATTAATGAACTGATCTATCACAAATTGATTGAGTTAAAACGAGCAATCGTTAATAGCTGGTTCAGTCGTCTAGTGGTAAAACGTTAATCTGAAAGCCAGATGGTCCCAGGTTTGATTCATAGTAAGGGGGTGGGGAATCGTGGATGAGCACTACTAGAGAATGGTTATCTAGTGCTTAGTGAGGAGGTGGGGGGGGGGAAAACAATTGTTGTTTTATTCTGATCAGTTTGTGATATCAAACTGATAATTCTAATTCGTTCAGTTATTATTTCAAAAAGAAAGTCCTTTCCCACAATCACTTGTGGAGTGTTAATTATTTACTCATAATATATTGTTCCTGGTCTAATACAATAGTTTTGTCAAAGTATAAATGAAACTCTTCAGTGAGAGTCTACAACTTCAGCATAATAAAAGATCGAATCTACTACATTAGAATAGCTGGGTAGATAAACAAATGGACTGATTGAAATTCATTGGAAGGATTCATACTGTAGTCAATTTATAATATACTAATATGATCAATTATTTTCTTTAGTAATAATTGTCTCACTCATTGTATGTCTTAATTCTACTATTCACAACAGCTTATTAACATTTTGGCAGAGTTTTGAAGTTATGTTTATTACTACAGGTAAGTTCATGTGGTTTTGTAGAGATTAGTTTGAATTTAACAGCGACCGGTTATGTGGTGTTAATGACTATAAATTCATTAGAAAACTTAATGTTTTTTGGTTCGATGTATGCATGGACTGTGAGTTCACATTGTCACTGTAGAATCCCCTAATGGGTTGAGAAATCTATTGAGCTCCTCATAGTGTCAAGTTATATCCAACTGAAATCGCTTTGTGACGAAATCAAACCAATTTTGAAATATGCTTGTAAACATCAACATTGGGATGCACGTACATTTAGCTGATGATTCCCAAATAGGACAAACTCGCTTCCTGGATTCCAGTTGCTTGTCACAGATCAAATCAATTTTAGTAATAATTTAAGCTACCATTAAGGGTCACAAAATAAATGCACGAATATATGACATCAGAAGTCAAATAAATTTATATTCATACATTCAGTGAAAGATTGTCATCTTTTGTGCAGAAAATAAGCATAAGTGAATCGTTATTATGAGTAGTAACTATCGATCGAACTAGCAAATAACGAAAAGTCTGCATAATTGTGCTGCAAATGTTGCACACAGTTCAGTTGATTGAATGATATAGGGGATTTGCAGTAAATGAATGAAGATTTTCATTATCAATTAACTGCAATTAAAGACACAATGATAATGTGGAGGTGTTGAACACTTGTTTCATTGTGTGATGACATTCTTCATCAGTGCACTTTACCAGTATTACCACCATCTGAAACGAGTCGATTGCGATTATTCAACAATGTAGTCATCTGATTTTCAACTACAATGAATTCATGATATTACATGACCATCATTTATTTCGATTGTTGATATTTGTTTTGCACTAATCGTCGTCGAATGAAGTTGAGCATATTCTCGAATTGTGCAGAATGCACCTCTCAAACATCTGTTAATAATCGACCGATTTACATAACAATGTGTCGCGGTGAGTTGTTGACTATATTTCAATGTTATGATTTGCAGTGTAAGCTGGCTGTTGGAATGTGTCCACTGAAAATTGACAGTAATTAATTGATTGATGTTTCATATTGCATGATACAACTCATTTGTGTTGCGTGTTTGGAAGAATATCGAGAATTGTGTTATGAACATTTGCGTCTTCATTTCCTTCGGTCTATTTGTGATGATTCACATACTAAATTGTCTATAAGAATGTGTAATGAATGTGGATAGTTGATGTCGGTCGATCTTTACTAAACTGTTTGGACGTAAGTTGAATGATTGAAGTTGTGTTGAAATTTGTCTGTGATGTATTTGGAATATTTGTGAATTGAGATATATTGACCAGTATCTGAGATTGAATGATTGTCATAATATGTGACAACTTTGTTATAATGTGTAATCTCGTGCTGAATATTGTTGATGTTTAGTCATGGGATATGATAGTTGAAGTTAGAGTGATTGTATGTGTTTGGTGACATTGTTGGTAGGTATTTCATTTGAAGCATCGCATACTAATAGGTAGCGTCACTATTGTTTCTTTTAGGTTAGAATTTTAACGTATCAAATATCATTTACAATGTATATAATCAACTCGTCTACAGTTTGTTCAACTTTTTAATGTTTTAGTTGTGTAGAGAATCTTGATTATTGAACAGCTGTGGTTCATGTGTTACTACTTTGTCAACGCATGTTAATTGCAAATTAATCATTTATATTTTCATTTAAGTTTTCAGATTTTTTTGTTTACATTGAAATAAATTCCTGAAATTTATGTTTCTTTTATGTTTGTAACTAAGGCAGTTTTTCATTGTTTTATTTTTTTTCAATTGTTACCATAATAAAACACCTGTTTCAATTAGCATTTCATTATTTAACTTTATACATTTACTTACATTTGAATAAATGAGCTTAGTAATTATTGATAAAAAAAACAGTGGAGTGCATATTGGTAGTCGTGGTGTTGTTAACGATGATGCTGGTGGTGGTGAGGAGGACAAAATTCTTTCAGAATAATTATTTTCTACAGTAAAGTATCTTCCTTAAATAAAAGATCTAAACAGCTAATTCAATGCATTCACTACACTGTAATGTATGTGTATTACATTACTTACAGAATGTATTATGAAACTGAATTTCGGTATATTGTCATTAGTAAAATTATATTTTATATACAATTGGTGCAAGAGGATTATGCATCATGCTTAAGCTACTACATTGGATATTTAAAGTTTATGTCATGTCGGAGAAACCAACTTTTAGAACTATGTATTATTTAATTTGCATTGTGACTGGCAAGTGGAATACAGGACGCGCGTTTTGTCCTATCTGGGACTCATCGGCTGGATGTACCTACATCCCAATCTTGATGTTCACAGTCACAATACAAATTAAATGATACTTGTGAATATTCGCTATATCGAGGCAATCCGCTCAGGACGCACATATAGCAACAGTGACTGACCAGCTTCAGTCTATAACAAATCAATGGAAATATACAAATTCATCCTACTTTTAGAACTATGGTTTAGAAGACCATTGCAAATATTCTAGTTGTGAGTAATGTAGGCATTTTGTTTCTATTATTGTTACGTTTCTTCTACCCGTTCAGTATATTCACTGTTAGTATATCATCTTTCGTTTATGAACAACAGTTAATTAGTTGTTTAGAAGTTACCATCCTGTTGACTACTCCAATCTCTTTTATTTCATATTAATGTTACATTCCTAATTGGTTCGCTGTGTGGTATGACTTTATATATACATATATATTAAGGAATGCCTGAAATATGATATGATTTTGTCTAGTTAATTCATCAATCTTGTGTTCTCCTATTTCTGGCTTAAAACTAATTGAGTTACATGGCTGATGTATAGGGGCCAGCTAGACATTCATTGGTGTTTGGTATTGTAACTTCATGCTCATAATGTTGCATTAAATACTTGGTCATTAGCATCAATCATAACAGACTTTTGTGGACATAACAGTTTACTAATTAATTTTCATCAATTGGATTAGTAAATGTTACATTAATACATGTATATTCATCAAAGTTTCAGTCGTTGTAGTGTCAATAGACTTATCGGTTCGGAGGTATTAACAAACTGATAATTACCGATAGCTGTTTACCTAAGCTATTTCATCGCGTACTATCTTATACTTCTGATGAGTTATTATGATGATTTCGTAAATTTTACATGGTGGTTGAGGATAACACATCTAAAGAAATTCTACTTTTAATTGAGTATTATATAAATTATTGTATTTGAGTAGTATATCACAAGCTGATCAATGTTAAACAATCAGTGAAATTAAGCAAGCACTAAGCAACTGTTTCATCATATTATAGGGTACGCATCCATGAACCTACCTGAGAATTGAGCCCAGCAACCTCAGATTTCAATGTGAATGATTAGCCGTAAGATCCAACAGTTAATATTTCTAATTTTAGTAAATTCACTATCAACACTGTTTTACTTCATTGACTGCCAGCTTCTGTAACTACCCCACAACTTCATTGGTTACATATTCTCACTAATGCTTCAGGCTGCCTAATCATGACAATTAAGTTATTATACATCTCAACGTTGGTATATTTGTTTATGGTATGACTAAAGTTTGGCACAGTAATATGCAAATTTTCAACCTTTGGATTCATTGATTTAATTGCTTGTTGGATTAACGTTAGTTCCACTACATTCTCATCCATGTCGTCATTACTGATTTCTACATTGTCCTAATTTACTATTATCCTCAAATGTGTTTTGAGTTAGATGACTATTCGGAGATTTATTATCGCATACGAACTATACTGTTAATCCATTTGAACAAAGTGCTAAATCTGACGGTATCTGTACTGCTATACACTTATTGGCTGAAACTGATTTGAACATTCAGCCTTCTGATCTGGAGACAAATGTACTACTGTTTAACCACGAATTCATTCTTATACTTACTTACTTACTTAAGCCTGTTACCCCTCTCAGAGGAGCATAGGCTGCTCACCAGTCTTCTCCATTCAACTCTGTCCCGAGCAATCCTTTCCAGCTGTCTCCAGTTACTGTTCATCCTCTCAATGTCTGCTTCCAGTTTTCGACGCAGGGTGTTCTTTGGCCTTCCTCTTTTCCGTTTTCCAACAGGATTCCAAGTTAGTGCTTGTCTCGTGATACAGTCTGATGATTTCCGCAATGTATGTCCTATCCATTTCCAACGTCGTTTCCTGATTTCCTCTTCAGCTGGAAGCTGATTTGTTCTTTTCCAAACTAGGCTGTTGCTGATGGTTTCCGGCCAACAAACATTCAATATTCTGCGTAGACAGTTGTTGATAAATACCTGTACTCTCCTGAGGATGTTTGCAGTAGTTCTCCACGTTTCAGCTCCATACAGAAGAATTGACTTGACGTTCGAGTTGAAGAGTCTAACTTTGAGGTTGGTAGACAGGTGTTTGGAGTCCCATATATTTTTCAACTGTAGGAATGCTGCCCTTGCTTTGCCGATCCTTGCCTTTACATCTGCATCGGATCCTCCTTGTTCATCGATGATGCTCCCCAGGTATGTAAAGGTATCCACTTCTTCCAGAGTTTCACCATCAAGTTCAATTGGGTCGGTGCTCTCGGTGTTGAATTTGAGGATCTTACTCTTTCCCTTATGCATGTTCAGGCCTATTGATGCTGAGGTTACTGCTACTTTGGTTGTCTTCACTTGCATTTGCTGTTGTGTATGGGATAGGAGTGCTAGATCATCCGCGAAGTCCAGATCATCAAGTTGCATCCTACTTGTCCATTGAATCCCGTGCTTTTCCTCAGATGTAGAGGTTTTCATGATCCAATCAACCACTAGGAGGAAGAGGAAGGGCGAGAGCAGACAGCCTTGTCTGACACCGGTTCTTACTGAGAATGCATTTGTCAGCTGTCCTCCATGCACGATTTTGCACTGTAGTCCGTCGTAAGAATTCTGGATGATGTTGACGAGTTTCTCTGGTATACCGTAGTGTCGAAGAAGTTTCCATAGTGATCTCCTGTCTACGCTGTCAAACGCCTTCTCATAGTCGATGAAGTTGATGTACAATGACGAGTTCCATTCAATTGATTGTTCAACGATGATGCGTAGTGTTGCGATTTGGTCTGTGCATGACTGATCCTTACGGAAACCAGCCTGTTGATCTCGAAGTTGAGAATCTACTGAATCTTTCATTCTATTCAACAACACTCTGTTGAAGACTTTCCCTGGTACTGACAATAGTGTGATACCTCTGTAGTTCTCGCATTTGCTCAAATCCCCTTTCTTTGGTATCTTGATAAGGTATCCTTCTTTCCAGTCTGCCGGCATCCGTTCTTCCTCCCAGATCCTCTTGAATAAAACGTAGAGCATCCTCGCCGTTATGTCTATATCTGACTTGAGTGCTTCGGCTGGTATATTGTCAGGTCCTGCTGCTTTCCCACTTTTGATCTGTCTGATGGCTATCTTGATTTCTTCCATCGTTGGTGGATTGACATCTATCGGGAGGTCTGTAGGTGCTGCTTCGATGTGTGGTGGGTTCGGTGGAGCCGGTATATTCAAGAATTCCTCGAAATGTTCTACCCATCTGTCTCTTTGTTCTTGAATCTCGGTGATTAGCTTGCCTTCTTTGTTCCTGATCGGTCGTTCTGGTTTACTATATTTCCCTGCCAGTTTCTTCGTTGTGTCGTATAGCTGTTTCATATTTCCTTCTCTTGCAGCTTTCTCCGCTGTCGTTGCAAGGTCTTCGATATACTCACGTTTGTCGGCTCGAATGCTCTTCTTTACTTGTCTATTTGCTTCTGTGTATTCATTTTGTGCCTTGATTTTTTCTGCTCTAGTTCGGCTGTTGCTGATTTCTGCCTTCTTGTTCCTCCTTTGTTGAATTTTGCTCAGGGTCTTTGTGGAAATCCATTCCTTATGATGATGGTTCTTGCAGCCCAGAGCCTCTTGACAAGTTGAAGTTAGTGTCTCTTTGATTCCTTTCCAGTTGTCCTCCATAGTGGTTTCTTCCTCGTTCAGCAGATCTTGTAAGGCTTGGAACCTGTTGTTGAGAGTTATTTTAAATTCCTTGAGTTTGTCAGTATCCCGAAGAGAGGCTGTATTGAATCGTTTTAATGCTGTTGCTCCAGTTATCCATTGATTCTTTAGCTTCAGCTTCATTTTGGCAACCACTAGGTGGTGGTCTGAAGCTACATCAGCTCCTCTCCTGGTTCTCACATCTTCCATTGATCTTCTGAATTTTTTATTGATGCATATATGATCAATTTGATTCTCTGTAGTATGATCCGGTGAGATCCATGTAGCCTTGTGTATGCGTTTGTGGGGGAATATTGTACCACCTATAACCATTTTGTTGAAAGCGCAAAGATTTGTAAATCTTTCACCATTTTCATTTCTTTCTCCCAGTCCTTGTCGTCCCATGATGTCTTCGTAACCGGTGTTGTCCATTCCGACTTTGGCATTTAGGTCCCCCATCAGGATTGTCAGATCCTTTCCTGGACACTTCGCTATAATTGACTGCAGCCTATCATAAAACTGATCTTTGTCCTCGTCGTTGCCGTCGTTGGTGGGCGCATAACACTGGATGATGTTCATTGTAATCCCCTTCCTCATTGTCTTAAAGGATGCTTTGATGATCCTGGGTCCATGTGGTTCCCATCCTACAAGTGAATTGCGCGCTTTCTTAGACAGCATCAGAGCAACTCCTTGGGTGTGTGGGGCATTTTCCTCTTCGTGCCCGGAATATAGTAGCACCTCTCCCGTGGCTAATGTTTTCTGTCCAGTTTGAGTCCAATGCGTTTCGCTGATCCCGAGCACAGTCGAATTGTATCTCTTCATTTCTGCTGCTATCTAACTGATCTTCCCTGTCTCCCACATTGTCCGAACATTTCATGTACCTATAAAAATTTATGCTCTGGTCGTTAGAAGGGGTGGCATCGGCCTCATGACTTCCGAAGAATCTCGGCTTTCATCATGAAGCGTCATATAGGTTACTTTCACTTCCAGTGCAGAGTTTAAATGGTTAAGTTTGTTTGTTCTGGTTAGCGTTTTTTTTTAGCAAACTTGTGTTTTACGGGATAGGGGTGCTAGCCCTATGCCCAACCCTCCTCCTTTACCCGGGCTTGGGACCGGCAACAACCCTAGAAGAGCTGCGGGCGGAGTTTCATTCTTATAAACTGATACATATTACAATTGAATTGAAATTCGACTTTATGATACATTCAGTATCACATCTGAATTCACCTTTTAATTACGAGTTGACTACTGTCTAATGAATATTCATAACTTGATAACTAACCTACTTTAACATTATTTAATTGAGATGGTTTTTAAATAATCATATTAAATTTAGTTGATTCAATTCATTATAGATTGATGTTGATAGGGTACCGTTGAAAACCACGGAGCACTAGTCGGCGTTTTCGTCCTAGTATGGGACCCTAGATTCTCTGCCTCCAGAGACTTTAGGTTAGCAAACGCTTAACCCTTTGCACCACTCGGCCAGTATTCACTGGAAGAATTCCCACTTACATCAGTTTGTGATATAGCACAACGATCATTCAGTGCTCCCTAGATTTTTATGGTACCTTGCCAACATCAATCTGTGATGAATTCTACTAGTCAACATAATTTACTTGTTGAAACCTAATTGATTTATAGAAATTTACTTTAAGAGTGATGATAAGCATATGCATGCGAGGAGGGGGTGGAGTGAGGAGAGGGAGAAATTTCCTACTTTTTCAATCAATTTTTCTTTATTCTTTTACTTAACTATCCTGTAAGTGAATTGCTTTCTTCTTTTTTGTTTCTAATTATAAGAAAAAGAAAATGTAAACATTTAAAAACAGAATTGAACAATGAACCATGTTTTACTTTTTACCTTTATTTCAAATTTTTATTAAAATACAATTTAATAACTGATTATTTGAATAGTTTCTATACCGGTAACATTTTTGTTACATTGAAATGTACAATTAAATGTTGTAGGGATGTGTAAACAATTAACAATTTAGTTACTTAGTTTATTCTATCGTTCTTTTCTTTTTTTTTTAATTTCTGTTTTTTTTTCAATAATGTCATTCATTTTCTTTCTTTTTTTCTTCTCTTTGAATAAATTTTATATCAATTAATTAATAAAAATTTTATAAATTAATTAATGATTGACATAGTTACATCATAAGTTCCTGTTAGAGTGAATTTGTTTTTATTGACAGTTGAATATTTATTCATTGTCTATAAGGAATAATGATGTACTGAAAAGTTTCATTAGTAGTAAATGACAATGATAATCAGATAGATGATTACATAATCATAAGGTGAACAATAGAAATTTAAAATGGAACAATTTAGAAATGACTGTATAATGTAATGAATCACCTACAGAAAAGCTTCAAATAATGTGGTCAATACATAATGACTTTAAATGTTTTACATGATAATATAAGTTAAACTAACTTTATCTGGAATCCTCCTCCCTAGGGTTACTATCGATCTTAATCCAAAATAAAGGAAAATGATTGGGTATGGGGTTAGTAACCCAATCCCATTAAAAACAACCTTGCTAAAATGACGTATACCAGGGAAAAAAAGATTTTAATCATTTTAATCTCTCTCTGTGAATTGGAAGGTTTTCATTTCGAAGAGTTATGATGCCTCATGGTGAAAGCCGAGTTTCTTTGGAACTCACGTGGCCGATGCTCTTTCTGACAACCAGAAAAACAATTAATATAGGTACAGGGAATGTTGGCACAATGTGGGAGGCAGGAAAAAGCATCCGAGTAGCCTATAATATGGCAAGATACAACCATAGGATATTTGGAATAAGCGAAACCCACTTGTTACAGCAGAGATTAGCCTAGGGAATGGTACTATTTTACTCCGGTTACAAAGAAAGAAGTTTCTCACAAACACATGGAGTAGCACTGATGTTGTCCGAAAAATAACTGAAGGCTCTTATTGGATGGAAACTTCATGGATCTAGGATCATCAAAGCACCCTTCATGAAAAAGAATGAAGGGATTATAATGAATGTCATCCAGTGCTATGCACTAACCAACGACAGCCATGAAGACGACAAAGGCCAGTCCTATGCGAGGCTGCAGTCAATCATCGATAAATGCTCAGCCAAGGACCTGATAGGAGACCTAAACGCCAAGGTTGGAATGGATAACACTGGATATGAGGATATCATGGAACGACACGAACTGAAAGAACGGAGAACAGTGAAAGGTTTATAAACTTGTATCCCTTACACAAATTGACTACAGGTGGCGCTATATCCTCTCACAAACGCATACACAAAACTACAAGGGTTTCACTAGACCACGTTACAGAGAACCAAATTGACCATATTTGTACCAATAAGAAGTTTAAAAGGATCATGGGAGACGTGTTTGCAAAAGGAGATGATGTAGCTTCACATCATCACCTAGTGGTAGCCAAATTGAAACTGGAACTAAAGAAAATGCCGTACATCTGAAGAAACTATATTATAAGAGTTTAATACAACCCTTCTTCGGGATACTGACAAACTCGACAAATTTGAGACATCTCTCAACAATATGTTCCAGGCCTTTCGCAATCTACTAGAAGAAGAGAAATTTCTTATGGAGAACAACTAGAAAGGGACTAAAGGAGCAACAACTTCAATATGTCAGCAAGTTTCGGATAGTAGGAAGCACCGCCATGAGGAACGGATCTCTGTTAGTATTCTGGATAATCTTGAAAGAAAGAGAAGTAAGAAGACACCTGTAATGGAAGAAATTTGAAATTCTCGTTTTCCCTTACAGTCATCATCGACTAGAACGCCATACTAGAACACGTTGTAACAACACCATCATCAATGAACATTTTCAAGGGAAATGTGGGTATTCATCAAAAAATATACTTCAAAAGTCAGAAAGTAGGTTGACTGATCTAATATATTGACTAATAAAAGTAAAAGTTGTGTAAATACTGTTTAATTCGTTGAATTTTATGTCACATACTAATTTCGATACATCTTTAATGATAACAAGTAGTATTGACTATTGGTTACTTTCTAGTATGAAACTCTGTTGAAGTGTTACTTACAGTTCATTTCGAAACTGAATTTAATAGACTTGTGAAGATGAATAAAACTTATCAGGTGTATATTGAATCGGAATATTGAAATGCTAAGGATTTCGTCTTGAATGAAAATGAGATCTTTGAAAATTAAACATTTAACTCAGTAACACTAAACAGCATTAACTTCTTCCACCTGATTTATGCGATCACACATCTTCTGTAAGCGTATAACGAATTTTTTCTTACAGAATATACTCTGTTAACCGGAAAAGTCCATCATATCATTAAAGAAAATAGAAAGAAAGTGTATTATAAGCACTTGCGATGAAATTGAAAGGAATTCGACTGTCATATGGAGTCAAAGGTGTGCATTCCTGACGAGTTTCATATTATAATGTAAAAGATGTTTATCGTCCGGTGTTTTTCGATGACATCTAACCGAGTTCAACATGTAATGAATACAAACAATAAATTGATTACCGAGTCGCATTAAATCACCTCAACTAAAATGATGTTCTATTGAAAAATAGAAAGAGATCACGTCATACAGATTTCACCTATGCGAAAAATAACGAGACTGTTATGCAATAGCTTAAATGATATTGAAACATCTTAAAATAAAAATAATTCGCAGTTTGGTGAAATATGAAACAGTTGTCTCTTTACCAGATATGAAAAAGGAAGAGAACAAGATTACAAACATATACCGAAGTTAGCTTCTACAATTCATAAGTTGTTATTTCATGCTTCCTTATAACATCACCAAGAAATGTTATGAGATGGAATTAGAAAGATTTCATTTGATGCTGATTGAAGGAAGCATTAAATTACAGCTTATAAATTATATAAGCTTTGACAATCTGAGATTTCAAGCCTTATATCTGCATGCAGAAGGATAACATCTAGGCTCTAACTTTACTTTGGCTGTAACATCATTTTCATCTGTTATTTAATTTATTGTTGGTATTCGCAATATACTAATCTCAGTTAAATGCGATCGAAAAATAAAGAACAGTCGATAACTGTTCCATCCTGGTATTGGACTAGTCGGTAATCCTTACAGTCAACTCCACGTTACAGTTGAATAAAGGGTTTTACAGTTTCACTGTAAGTCCTTAATCATTTGCACAGCTTAACTGGCTGCTGCGCATTAATAGGATTCTTACTCTGATTAATTTTTGATACAGTATAAATATTAGTTACTGCCAATCGACACTGGTTCAGTGATTTTTATAATTAAAGTAAACTCCTGAAAACCTCAACTGAGTTCGAGTGCTGGTGTGAATATCAACACTAGGATGCGGGTACGTCTAGCTGACGAGTCTCGAGTAGGATGAAACGCGCGTCCTGTATTCCGCTCGCTGGTCACAATCCAACTCAATCATACTACGATCGTACAATAGTAGTAACTGATATCGACCAGAAAATCTTCTTCATTGATTGATCTTCGCTTATCCTACCATAATTTACATTCAACAAACTGATATGATTAAACAAATGAATATGCAACTATCTGATTAGAAGTTGACAACTTCTATTCAAAAAATCAGATAGTGTTTTCATCCCAGCATGCATAACCTATTTTACAGTGAAGCTTTTTCTTTTAATGCATTCCATTTAACATAACTGACATTTATATTATTTTTTACTAAAGTCAATAAAACAACAAACTATAATGAATGTCACTGATCTGGAAGGGTAAGCCTAATCGATAAGAAGTTTCAGAAAAAGAGTTCTTGTTATTTACTTAAGAATCAATTAATAAGTTAAACTTGATTTGGTTGTAAATAGTTGATATATTGTGGTGGATACTACTCCATAAGTAGCAGTTAGCGGAACGTCGCGTGGAAGTTGAAACGGTAAACAGTATAAGAGGTGAGTTGCGAAAGAAACGTAGCTCAGTCGGTATAGCGGAGGAGTGTAGATCCTTAAGTTGATGGTTGTTGTCGCGTTTTTGTCTCGTCATCCCAACAAATCTGTCTTTGCAACTGACTTATGTCTACACGCTTCTCTCTGCTGTCTTTCTTGATGGTGTATACCGGTCCACGACTTGCGATGACTATATACGAAAGCCCACTGTTTCCACTTTTCCGCGACGTTCCGCTACCTACTACTTATGGACAACCTTATGAATAGTGTTAACCACGATACAATTATATTTGAAATGTATGTTCACAAGCAAAATATAGTAGGATAATTTTTTGAGTTGGATTGTCAATGGCAAGCGGAATCCAGGACATGAATTCCGTCCTATTTGGAACCTGTCAGCTGAATGTACCTACCTTCCAGGGTCGATATCCACACCGAGATTTGAAATCCTTTTTGTTTTGTGCCAACTTAAACCGATCAAATTCAGTCCACATCGAATCAACAGAAAGATCCAAATACATTCTAAGTAGGATATACGATTGCATGCTATGAAACTTGATTATATGAATACTAATTCCTGTTTGACATAATTTAATTGTAATTGGGTGTTGTGGATATTCCAGTATGTTAATTTAACATCACCGATTGGTTTGAATTTAACAACCATTGACTACCAAGAAGCACTGGACCGTTGTTTCGTCCTATGAATTATCTACCTTTAAGAGAAATAGAACATATTTCATTTGATGTAAGGTAGTTTTCTTAAAGACTGCTATTTAGTTTATTGTTTGTATTCATCACAGATTGATGTTGATTGAGTATCATTAAAAAGTGGTGAACACTAGACAGTTGTTTTGTCCCAGTGCGGAACTCCTCTGCGGTGTACGCACAAGCTTCCACTTCAGGGTCTTTATGTTGGTAAACGTCTTATTCTCTCTTCGAAACTAGGTGTGCTCACAATTACGGTATTCCCACTAATATGTTATATGAAGAAATACTTTCTTAGACGAATACTTGAGAAAATATCACAAACCTACCTCACTTTATTGGACCCCTGAGAATGTGACTATATTTCGGTAAATGATGTATCGATTAAGTCAACCAATGACTGTTATCGCACATGGAGCATAGATCGCCGACCTGCATTCTTTAACCAGTACTATTCTAGGCTTTACTTTCTAATTCTTCTTAAGTATCATTCATTCTTTGCATGCCTGCCTCCATTTCCCGGCACAATATGTTCTTTGGTCTTCCTTTGGCCTTTAGGATTTCAAGTGACTGCTTGTCTTGTGACTCATTTCAGTGATTTCCCCAATGTGTATTCTAACCACTTCCAAAATCTTTTCCTAAGTTATTTCTCAGCTGGAAGTTGGTTTGTTCTCTGCCACTGACTGAGGTTGCTGCTGACAGTATACTGATAATGCAATATCTTTCTATTTTATTATAGACAATTATTATTTACTAAATTTACTATAAAGCACGAACGTACAACTTTAGCAAGTGACTTGATCAAAAAGAAAATTGTCATCGTCGATAGGTCTTCATTTTAATTATAGAATGCAATTAGCTTCTTTAATTATATCAGAGTTATTTATGCCTGAACTCTATTGAATAATAGAATCCTGGACCCGTATTTCATTCTATTTATATTATAGTCTTAATCAGTAGATTTCACTGTGAGCCATAATCCAACTTGAATGAATCTTATCATTTAGCTCTATATTACAGTAAATCATTCAGGATGTACATTCTACAAAGAAGACTGATTAAATTCTATCTTCAACATCATCAAAGTAAAAATAATAAATTCATAGAAAGTTTTTAAATTACTCATGACAATTAAAGTGACTAGATTGTTCCATCTCTGTTTATTTAGTTCAGTTTGATTAGTCTGTAGTTTAGGTCAAGTGAATTATGACAGTGACTTCAATAAATCACATGTGAACTTAAAGAGATGAATGAATGAATGTATTTAGTTTGATAGAATGTATGCATTAGATAATAATATACTTTATGATTTGTAGAATTCACATAGTAGGTCAACTTTAATTTATGCATACAATATAAAGATTATGTAAATTTGTTGTCCTTGGGTTTGGTCTATATTCGAATTCGTAACGCTTGAGTTCTCACTAGTCTCAAACACCATCTACACGAACGAGATAGATATTGACAACTAATAATGCCACAATAGACTAACTTATACCCCCCCCCATTTCTAAAGAGAGTGGAAAGAATGTAGGCAAATAACACTTAAAGAAGATCCTATATTATTTTTGGTTCAATAAGGCGCTGACTACAGGCAGAAATATTGCCAAATTAAAAGTAGCAGTAACTAATCATACAAGAGGTAAGTCGGTAAAAAACATTCGAAATAGAATCATAGTCACCGCTATTAATTGAATGTAGGTAGCCTATTAGCTGATAACAGTATACTTTGAAGGCACTGATAGTGTTGAAAATGGGTCATAATGTTTATCAGCTTTCACAACGTCAATTAATCGGCGTGTTTAGATTTTGAAACATGGATTTGGAATGTATGATTAATTGAAATCTGTAGTTATTGTCTGATAATCCTATTCATAATAGACCTATCTTGTAATTGTTTATGGCAGTTTCCATCTCTTCGCATCAAGCTTAGATAGAATCAGATTCAAATGAGGTAGTTTGTTAAGATCAATGTTAATTTGTAGCTAATTGAATTCGATACAAATTTATGTTGATAGGGTCTCATTTGAAACCAGGGAGCACTAGACAGTTGTTTAGTTCTAGTATGGGACTCCTCAGCAGTGTACACTCTGTATTCCGCCCCACTCGATACCGGTTGAATGATGTAGAGGACTTGGTGGCAGCTAACCTGAAGTTCCTGCGGCGGAATTAAGGGTGCTCACTGTTGGGGAGTCCTACACTAGGTCAAAGTAGCTATCCGGTGCTCCTTGGTTTTCAGTGGTACCCTACTAACATCAATGTGACGAATTCAATCAACTAAAACGAATTAATTATTGAAATGGTTGATTACATTGAGTTTAACGAATGACTGACTGCTGAATCAGTAAACAAACTAATCATATAGATAAGTACACTGTGTGATAAAGTAAATAAATGGGTGCATAATTAAGGGATCTGTTAGTTATCGCGAAGATTGAATTTGACATGAAGAATTGATTAAGGTTAGGTGAACATTGGAAACTAGGAAGCAGTGCTTTGTACTAACATGGGACTCTTCCATAGTGCGTATCCACGACCCACCAAAGAATCCAGTCATGATCTTAAGGCTTCTCATTAAACGCTTAAACATTAAACTATTGAGCTGGCTTCCAACAGTTTATATTCCTAAATCATCCAGTTTGAAACATATTTGTGCGGCCTTATCCACTGCCTTTAATGTGTAACAACCTCACACACTAAACGGCTATAGTCTACTAAATATGTCTTTTCACTGAAACTCCATGAATTATTTCTCTAAGTTAGTCACTACTAATCTCATAATGACTTTAAGATCTGTAATGAATGAGTTTTGTCTACAGTTTAGTTTTGGATACACTATATTGAGACTAACAAGCTAGCAACCATTTGATTCTCCTTTATTTTCATTAGATAATCACTTAAATTCAATTCATAATGTTACTCATAAGTGTACTACACTCTAAAGTCTATTAGTTGTATAGAAACGAATTAAAGGATTTTCAATTCAATACTGAAATGTTAATATAATTATAAGCATTCTGTGATAACATATTGTTCCTTTTATTAACTTGTAAATAATAAGAAAAATGAATTGAGCAGAATAAAACTGACTCATTTCATTTGCTTTTGTCTTCATCAGTTGCATACAACCTATAATATTTCAAGATCGTAATTCCTATTAAAATTTAACATTAAAGTAACATCAATTACAAGTTAAACAAGAAACATACTAACTTGTCATAACAAACATTCAAATAATGTGGAAAATGTTGCATAGATTATTGAAAATATGCTGATAAACTCCAAAAGATGGTTCTAGAACATTCAATTAAGGTAGTAACAAATATTTAAAAGAAAGCGAAACTAACTGACTCGTAAGTTTAAAAACATCATTATCGTAATAGCATATAAATAATTGTAGATCTTACAAGAGCATTTATTGAATAAGTATGACTGTCTGGTAGCTCAGTAGTGAATGTAGTTGCGTGTAATATAAATAAACCTAGTTGAATTGTGACTAACAAGCGGAATTCAGAACGCGTATCTCGTCCTATTTGGGACTCATCAGCTAGATATACCTACATCTCAGTGCTAATATTCTCACCAGCACTCGAACTCAATTTATTTAGTGTCGAACACCACCCCTTTCACCTCTACGCTACTGAGTCCAGACAGCTACACTTGTGCAACGGGTATGTATATATATAGTTAAAAACTCAAACAATACTTGTGTATTATCGATATATCGAAGTAATCTGTCCAGAATACACATAAGACAACAGAAACTCATCACTTTCAGTTCATGATAAGTCAACAGGAGGATCCAAATACATTGTAGTTATTTGAATAGACTACATTTTAATCATCATGTAAACCTCAACACCAGGATGTACGCACATTCAATTGATGTATCTTAAACAGGATAAAATGCTTATTCTTAACTCAACTTGCTAGCCCCAATTAAATTTTGGTTTATAGGTTGCTTTAACCCAACAAATATGGAGGATATGTTAATAGTCGGAAGTACAAAAGTATGTAGTACATATATTTAGTGGTTATATCTGTTTGCAGTTAAGCATTATTTCTGAAATTTATACCATAGTAGGCTAGCAGTAACAAAACAAGTGACACACTAAGAAGATAGTATAATCACAAATGTAGAGTAACTTAAAAATACTAATTTTTGTGAAAGTTTCTTAACGTTACGGATGTACGGAATTTTTATTTATGTTTCCTGATACGTGTTTTAAGCAGCACTTGTTAAAACGTAGAAGTGATTACTTTGCAACATTGACTTTTGTTTGCCACTATGTATGCCTACTGTTACTCTTAGCTGTCGTTCGTTAAATAGACGTATGTATTCGTCATACTAATTGATGTCAATCGAGTACCTAGTGTTATAATAAAGGCTTATTACCTATTTCCTATAATAGTGTATAAAGCGGCATATCCTGAATTCGATTGGTACTACTGTTTCAAATATCTACGTCTCTGATTTAATCTACATAATTTTGGTTCTGCTTTGCATATCAACATCCACCGTTTATTAAATGTGGTCAGTTCTGTAGAATATCACCTTCTGATTGCAAATTGTAACTCTTAGGTGTATTAACAATAACTGATGATGTAAATGTATTTCATAATTCATTTTAACTGTTTACATTCATGTATCTCGCATAAGTACTCTGCCCTCATTACTCAAAGTCATGAATATTATGTTACAACATCGGTCACATTTTCTACAATAAAATTGCACTAAACAGTTTATGCACAAATCGTACAGATTAGTTTTTCATACTACGTTCATACTCATTAGTTTGGATCATGAGCTGAATGTAACTAAACAACCATTGAAAATCAACTTTATAATTATTCATGCATGTTGGTTAGCGAAAATTTTCATGAAAAACCATAATAAGTGAAGTTCAAGCGAATGGAGAATGATGAATCACTCAAAAACGTGATTCAATGTAAGATAGTTATATGAACAATTAGATATCAGTACAGTAGTCTGGTGATCAATCATTCTGTGTAAAGTAGTTAGTAGTCGACTTCAGTTTGGTGTGACATAACAGATGCACACTATTGAAACTTACTTTATTAAGATAAAATAACTGTACAGTATTTCTTGGTGTACACTGTTTATGCAGCTAAATTCGGTTCGTGATAAAAACTACAAAAATAAGCAACTTGCACAACATACAGTACTAGTCAACATTACCTCACTATATTTACTAAATTCAAAAAGTAATTTTAGAACTTTAATAAGAAGTTAATGCCGGTGGAGTTCAACTAAGTTGAGGTTGTGACAATTACCCCACCTCCTCTCATGATGATGATGCTCATTATAGATTGAATAGATAAACGTTTGAAATTTTAACCATTGTATACCTGTTCAATTATCAAAGTGTTAGGCGCTAGTTGTGAAGGTTGAAGTGTCATATCTTGACCATGGGAATATATTTGAGCGTTGATGGCGAATCCTTTAGTAGAACAAAACAATTATTCGAAGCTTTTTAACTATCAACAGTTGTCTAGCCCTATTCATTCGGTGATATTCAATTTAGATTCTAGTCTCCGTCTAAATGAGTTCCTAAGAGAAAATTACTAGTAAATATGTTACATTCATCATTTCTATCAAGATATAAAACGAATATTTCAACTAAGAATATTGTTTTATTGTCATTTCCGCCTTCCTCTTTCAAAAATGGTACAATTATGTAACGTAAATAGACTGATTCCTTGACAGATTCGAGCAACTTAAGAAGAAGAATAATGATTTTGTAGAAAACAATGAATTCATTACAACACAAGCTGAAACAATGGTTGCCCAAAATTATTTGAACTAATGTACATACAAATGGTAATTTACGTATTGAAAAACACATTTTAGTTTTCCAAAAAAATTAAATCATGTTGTCGTTTCATGCCTACTCATAATTTACGAGTATATCATTGGATGGAACTATAGATGTAATTTATGGACAGCATGATTTACGTTTCTTACTTCAGAACGTTCTACAAAATCTGTTGCACAAAAAGAGGGGAGTTCATATGTACAAATAAATCTTCTAAGTGGCCATGAATTCAATACCTAGGCATATTTAATCCAGATTACAATATACTATTATGCATATGTTAGTGTCACTCCACCTGGAATCCCTTTTGGGGTTACAGTTGGTCTCAATCCAGGATAAAGGAGGAGTGTCGGGTATAAGGTTAGGATCCTCATTCTGTAAAATAAGCAATCAATCAATCAATCACTCAATGCCTGTTACTCCATATGGACCATAGGCACCCGACCAGCATTCTTCAACTAACTTTATGCTAAGTTCTCCTTCTCACCACTTCCCAAGTGTTGTTAATTCTTTTTGTGTCTGCCTCCAATTTCCGGCGCATTGTGTTTCTTGGTCTTCCTCTCTTCCATTGGACTTTATGATTTCAAATGAATGCTTGTCTTGTGACAGTTTGGTGATTTCCTAAATATGTGTCCTAACCACTTTCAGTGTCTTTTCGTAATTTCTCCTTCAGCTGGAAGTTAATTTGTTCTTTGCAATAGTAGGTTGCCGTTGATGATGATTCAAAGTATCTTGTACAAAAAGCTGCTTTTAAATACTTGTATATTTTGGATGATGCTTTTCATAGTTCACCAAGTTTTAGCTCCATACAATAGAACTATCTTCACATTTATATTTGAAATTGTGACCTTGATGTTGGCTGACAACTGGTTTGATATCCATACGTTTTTAAATTGTAGAAATCCCGCGCTTGCCTCGCCAATCTACTTCTCATATGCATCAGACCCTCCTTGTTTACCTATGATACTGCCTAGGTGCATGAAAGTTTCCACATAATTCAGAGTTTCTCCGTCCAGTATAATTGGGTTGGTGTCTATTGCTTTCCTCTTTGTGTATTTTGAGGCCTACTGTTTCCTACAGAGGCTAGTACCATGCTGTTTGCTTGGAATCTCCCTTGGGTTACTGTTGGTCCCATGCCCGGACAAAAGAGTAGGGTTGATTAGTAACCCTATCCCGTAAAAAACAACCATGCCATAACACCCTGACCAGAAAAAACTATTTAAACCATGCATGTTGATTATCTAGTCATTTCGAAAGTGTTCATAAACGCACTGAATTCAAAAATACACCTCGACATGATGATCATCTCAATTACTTTTAGATCTTTTAAATTATCCCACACATACATTCGCATTTATATGTGGATCTATACTGAATTGTTATCTTGTGTCACTTTAATTTCTTTGATTGTCATTACCAAATACTCATGATTACGTCTCGTTGATAATGTTGTATTTCACTGAAAAATTATAATTGTAAAGATAACTGATGAGAACCAACAAAACAAAAGTGAATTCAAATTATTCTACATCAATAGATTGCTTATTGTTTTATTCAAAACCATCACATTTAAGTCAATAAGATCTAAGTTATTAAACATTAACAATGAAATTGTTGGCGCGGCTCCCAGAAAACTTATCGAAGCTTCTATAACTCATGAAAGAGTAGGAGACATTTCATCTAATCATTGATAGATTGAATTTGTTATCAAGAATTGGTTTGAATTAAACAACTTATGACAATCAAGAAGCACTTGAGAGCTATTTCGTTCTAGTGTGGAACTCTTCAACTGCACACATCTACGACCTCACTAAGAATTAAACTCAGGAACTTCTGACTCTATGGCGAACGCTTTACCATTAGACCAGTGAATCAGCTATGCATTTAACGAGTGATATTTCACACTTGATCAATTCTCGATACATTTACGCTACTCCGTTTATTATCTTCGGTGACATGGTTGAATTCTAGTGGTCACATCTCATTGGAACGTCAAGAATCACCTCTTAAAGTTAATCAATAATCAGCTGATATTGATCGTAATTGAGTATTATTGAAGGTTAATTTGATTGAATTTTCCTACCAAAAATAACTAATGTTTACTTGAGAGGAGAAAAAAAAGGAAAGGAAAACAAATAAGATGATTAACTACATGACATTTGAAAAAGTTGTTTATTTACATTGTTTACTTGAATAATGAATAATTTCAATATTCAATTTATTTATGTTTAATTGAATAATCTATTTTATTGATATGAATGAATTCATTTGTTTGATGACATTATGCAATAGATACTAACTAATATGAAGTCATAGTTGAATTAGAAGTTGATGTTTATTCTTTTCATTTTGTTTTTAAGAAAACAAATTGAATTTATTTTTGTAATATAATCAACAAGAAGTCAAGCAAAGAATACTGGATAGTCGTTTTTCTTTTTTTTTCTGGTATGACATGCCTCAGTAGGGCTAACCTTCTGTAACACTAGTGATTACATTGATTGATTATTGTGTAGTGAGTAATTGAATGTTTGTTAAGTTCTTTATAGTGATGATCGGATTCTATCAATTATGTTGTAGTGTGGTCATTATCCTAAGTGATTCGACATTACTGGCACTATGTAGAGATGGAAGGTGGTTTGAAGGGTAGTCAGTAAAAATCCATGGACTTAGGATTTGTGCTATGTGGCACTCATCAGTTAGATGTATCTGGAATCATATTGCAACATGATCGATGTAATTTGGTCAACACTATAAAGGACTTGATGAATATCCAGTTTGTCATCACACAACGATCAACCAGTGTATACATCACATTCCTACAAGGAGTTAGTTGCTGCCCGAACGACATAGTGGTAATGGTTGAAGACTGTGAAACTGAGTAATCAAGAATTGAATCCACAAGGGGGCATACGTTTCGACAAAGATTTCAAGTATGCCTAGCTGATGAGAACCAAACAGAATGAAACAAAGATCCAGGGTTTCCTGTCTATTACCCCTCCCCAAGCTATTTTCTACACCAGAGATTCAAAATCAGAACATTAAGGTATTAATTGATAGAGTTCATACGTGTTTGGAGTTAGACAGTTATTGTCGTTGAATGATTAACGAACTGCGTCACAAATTCACTGAAGCGATAGCCCTACCATTGGACTCCGACCTACTGGTATTGATCATTAAGTGAAGATTGTGAAACTTGGTGTCCCTCGGGGTTCAAAATGAACCTTAACAAGGCGTCATATACTTAGACGAAACGGCAGTCCATTGTTCATTAATTTTCAATGATACACAACCAAGATCACTCTGTTATGAATTCCAACTCTAGATTAAATAACAATCTTTGTTAATGTCTCCTTAAATCAAATATTAAGGAGATTGATGGATTTGAATTTTAACAATCATTATAAACCAGGAACCACTGATCAGATGTTTCATCCCAGTATGAGAAACGTATGAAGTGTGGACTGACGTCGTCATCGGAGGTGGAATTCACGTTCCCCTCAACAGTTGTTCGTTTGCTAAGTGAATCGTCCTGGACATTATGTATTTTAGTTTGGCATTGAATAATTTGAATCTAAATAGCTACGGATCACATTAATAAGTTTAGCAAGTCTTTGTGAATATTCATTATTGTAGCAGTGTTTTTCTTACAGTATTGTATTAGAAATCAATTATATTACATTTGTCCATTCGTTTACATTACCTCACACATACATTTTGTTGATGTTCCATTATCTATATCTTTATGGGCTTACTATTAGCTGCAAATGATCATGTTTACCTTGAAAGTGAAATGAATTTGTTGTACACTACTGCATTAATCTCTACAATTTGCAAACATGACATCGTCTTTAATCAATAAAATACAGATTCATGGTTACATTTCATAAGATAAAGACTATTTCAGAGTATTTTCCACATTGGTTTATGCTCTTAGTACATAACTCATTAAAGACTATTCTGAGCGTACAAGATTGATAACCATTACGTTGTACATAACACTTCTATACCTCAATAAGCTGTTACCCGTCCCCTTCTAATCCCCCCCCCGAATACATATTTCACCTAGATCATATACTTCTTGATATTGTAATATCTTCCCTAATGAACACTAACTACAGGAAGATTGTAGATATGAATTTTTTTGACAAGTTTTATGTTCTGTCTGATTGACGTCAAAAAATCACCTCCAGTTATAGATTTTCTTGACTATTTCATCGGAGTAAATGCAACTATGTGTGTCATTATTGCATAACAACCTACTATACAGTATAGATGATATAGATGATGTGGAAAATCATTAATACCAATTAATTTAATAATAATAATAATAATAATAATAATAATAATAATAATGATTATTTATTCCATTTGAAAATACTTCCGGCATTGTGAAACAAGAAAATGGATATTCAATAGAATGTCGGTTAATAATTTTAGACTGAATGTATCCATTTGATTAAAACAAAAAAAAATTAGATAATTTCATTATCCTTGTTTCACGGTCCCCAGTAGAGAACTCAACAGAGTATTCGGAAGCCTTGTAGGAACCGAAAATATTTCACTTAGTCACTGTTTAATAGAATTTCTGTAAGTTTTGACATGATATTCTCCAAACAGTTTAACTGCTTTCCCTCGGATTGGATGATTTCTGTTTTATAAAAATCTATAAATTAAATATAATCGAAACTTACTGAAATACACATTTCTTCTCCTTTTCTGTTTTCTGATCTGTGACTTGGGTGACTCTACATGTTCGACCTCAAAAGTTTGTACTAGTTATTATAAGTTTTTAAGTAGAAGATGAAGCAGCTTGTATTATCCCGTTAATGTTGTTTAGGACTACAGTTGAACATTCTGTTTCCACATGGATATTCTGATTGGATGACCTCGATAAGGTATTGATTCATCAATATTAAATTAAGGTTGAAAATGCATGTATAACAACAATAATTAATCAACTGCATTCCTTTATAACATAAATAGGGTGATACAAACACTTAAATTACATATGCATCCCCTCCCTGCAGATCCATAAGTGTGTGTTTGTACTCATTAACAGACTTCATTCTAAAGTTAGGCCTTATCTAACAAGTAGGATTCAAAACACTCACTTCGATTACTTTAGAACTGGTTGCTTGAATGTACTTCGAATTATCACTGCTGGAGTTCACACTGGATCTTAAAATCACTCCATTCTAGCCAAACAATTCAATGTTATTAACTGAGCTAATATCTGTTCACCTTACATCAGTAGTATAGTTTATTTAGGCCAGTGTCAGCATTTCAATTTGATCTATACCTTTTGACCAACACACTGACGACTAGACAAACATATGATTACATGTTATTCATTGAACAATGAATGCATTTTTTCAAACTAAATATAATCAGTCTTTGATAGCATAAGAATTACACAGTCAACTGTCCCCACTCTCCTCTTTCTTGAAGTATAATTCATTGATAATACTTCTATTGACAAAAATTATCATACCGAGATATAAACAAAAGAGAGAGAAAGAGTGAGTAAAAACTTGCTTCCGGTTATTTCAGAAAATATAATATGAGGTTACTAGAAGAACAAAAAAACATATTTCACACCATCAATCAATTTATCAATAATGGCATAGATACATATAATGGAAATATGAGTGAAGACCTGAGTAAATTGACCATTTGAAGAGGATGAACGTTGAGGTTGGAGGATTGATATGTTGATAATGTTTGTTTACATTGTAGCAACATTCAATTTCAAATAAGAAAAATATGTTGGGAAAAGAATTTAATTTCATAACAAAAAGAATAAGAAAAAAGAAAACATTTTTTATACTGTGAAATAAGCTCTCTCATTTGAAATTTTCCCGAAATCTGACTTCATACTTATTGAAGTTAAGCACAATATGTATTCTACATTGTGATGTGTTTTTTGAGTTGTTTTTTTTTTTTAAGAATAACTCAAAAAGAATGATCAAACTTAAGTGACTATTTATTGATGGTACTGATAGCTTAAGGTTAGCTGCATAGCCTGAAGGTTCTAAGTTTGATTCCTTAACAGAATTATGAATGCGAAATGATGAGAAGTTCCATACTAGGACAATAACAACTATTCTTCCTATTGACCTATTATTGTTGCTGTACTACTTAAAACCCAGACACTAAAACTAATTAATTGTGTAGGCAGTGGTTTATTTGTGTCTTCGTGCTTTGTGTGGTCAAGGCTTGGCACGTACATATATAAACAATTATATGAAATAAGGATAATCTTTAAAACTAGACTGCCTAGTTCGCCTAATTATTCTTCTTTATCAAGCTCACGGCTAAGGGTATCGGAACTGCCTGACATTAAGAAGAACTGGACATTGTTAAAGGTTGTATATTACTTGGTTACCTATGAAGGTTTCGCGTCTATTGTCTAATCAATATTCAGCAATCAGAAACAGACCAATGTAATGGCATACCAGCTCTTTAGTTAGTGAAAACAAGATAATTTTTCAGTGAAGACTATTTTTTCGATCAATTCATATTCAAGGATACTCAGTCGCTCAAAAGTGAAAGAAATAATAATTTAAGGTCCTTCTGAAGCTGAGGCTAAATATATCTCTTTTGAGCGTATAATTCGTGTTTTTATAGTTGTATAGCTATGTCTTTAACAGTTCTACGTAGAGGAAAGCTTACAATCACTGACGGAATTTTATCAACCCTGAAGGCTGAGCTAGTTTTAATCAATTGACATACATCCATTAATTGTTCAATAACTGAGTTCATTATGGATCTGTTGTTTCTTCTCCACAATCATTCTGGGTAATTTCGTTGAATCTTTTCGAATAGAACACTTTCGAACGATTTATATAAAGAAATCAAAATGAGAAAGTAACTTGATCAACTCACATGAATTTCGTCAAACGTGAAGGTTTATCTTTTAGGTTTCTATTAAACATAGATCAACTAGATATTGCTATTGGAAGCGTTTGTTCAAGTAAGTTATAAACTGATGAGATAGAGAGTGCTCAACTGGTGTACTGGTGTACATAAACAAAATATCGAAGCATACTTGTCACGTCACAAAGAATTTCTAAAATCTTTGTTTGATTAATGGGATAATATGGTGTGGAGTTATATGGATGAGTTTGCTTACCGAACATATAATGATTTCAAAAATAGATGAACCTATTTCCATCCTTCATAAACTCATAGATCATGTAGAAACTCTGTAAAATGTTCAAGGTTTTTCTAGTTTTTCATATTATATTACTGTTTCCTCTACGACTTTGTTCTGTTGGCTAAAACCACTGTACAGTCATTTATGGTCGTTGTATGAATGATGTCTTTGATCTTTAGAAATAGTACATAGGACTGCTACTCATTTAATGCTGGATTCATATGGTTTACCTTACGAGACACATCTTGAAATGCTTGATCTTCATAATCTGGTTTACTGAATATTAGGTAGTAATCTAATTAAGATGTGTAGGATATTAGGAAATAGTCGTGAACTATCCTCTCTTTTGTTCAAACTAGCTCAGAATATCTCACACAACATAGTAGGTGAATCTAAAAGCCAAGAACGAACAAAATTCCTGAGACAGAGGGGAGGTAACTATGAGAAACAGTGTATTAAATTTTAGCTGACTCATTGAAGAAAAGATTAGACATTCACAGAAGCTTATTAGGAATGTACTAACACAGGCATGAAGCCTGTTGTTCCTCGAAGTGTAAATATAAATCATCATATGCTTAATAATACTTGATTTTGAGAAGTAAGTCTCAATTATCTAATAAGAAGCCGTTACCAATCGTTTCAAGTGTCAGTAACATCAATAATACTAAAATCTTAGTTTGACTAAATTTTCCTACGTTAATCAACTGGAAGTGCAAGCTCATACAATGAGAACTGAACATCTTGGGTTCGATCTCTGATAGAGTCGAAGGTAAATAATGCTGAATGGTTATTTATCCTAATAAAACAATTCTCCAGTAGTTCAACAACTGTCTAACTAGATTTGATTCATGATGTATGAATTCAATCTGCCATTATGGATTAAGTAATGACAGATAGGTAACAAGTAGATTATACCAGTTCATTAACATTCTCTTATTCAATAGCTTATGTTGCATACAAAATTACTGAATTTGTCAATTATAATTTAGGATTAATGATTACTATTTCATAATCCTTTTGGGCTTATCAACTAGTTTACTTCATCATTATCTTATATCATTCTTATATAATTTCACTGATTTCAATACAATTCTGATACAAAAACTTTGGTTTATTCTATTTTATCAGTAAAAAAACAATGGGGTAACTGATGTTTCTATATCACTCCCTTCCTTTCTCTCTCCCTCCCTTACTCCATCACTTACTTACTTACACACACTAACTCAGTCAGTCAACTAATCACTCAATCACTCACTCAGTGATTCTCACTCATCTTTACTATCCTTTAAATGTTTATTATCTCTTCAATTATGGCACATTTTCAAAGGTCAAACATAAGCCTCATTTGTATTGTGTTATCTCTTATCGAATTTCAAATGATACAGGCAAACAAAATAGGAATAGGAAATTGTGAAGTAAAACAACATGAATCAATATTCAATCATAAAGAAAACAAGTGAATGTAATTTTTAATTCATTTTTCTATGTTTATCATGTGATATTTTTTTCTTTACTTTATTTCTATGTTGATTATATACTCAATTTGTATGAGTGAATGATTGAATATGGGATAGATCTCGTGAAAAAAGATAATTCCACTTTGAACTTTCTCAATAGAATTTAGATAGACTTAGTAATTACGGTATAACATAAATCTGTAGTTGATATTATGTTTGTTGGCATGGGTATGTAGTATAAGTTTGTTCAAATTGTACTCTTTAAGAAAAATAAAGTACAAGGCAACGGATCATTAGAAAAAATACAAATTAAATGTGTTAGTGAAAACTATGGTTAATATTGTTAATATTTATTGTGACACAATTATTAAGTCTATATACTTTCATATAAAATAACTCCAATCTGAAAAAACCTACATTGGTACGACTAACAGAACTGGTTTTCTAAGTCGTACCACCTATAACCTAAGTCGTATCTAAGTATTAAATTAGGCAAAAATAATAACTAAACCATATTTTTATTCAAATATTTTATATTTTAGAATAGGCTTGTATCATCCATTTGATTTGTAATGGACTGAAACTGGTCAGCCTCTGTTGCCATATGAGCATCCTAAGCGGATTGTCTCTATATAGCGGTATTACACAAGTTATATTTAAGTTGGATTGTGACTGGCAAGTGTTATCCAGAACGCGCATTTTGTTCTGTTTGAGACTCATCGGCTGGATGTACCTACATCCCAATGTTGATGTTGACACTGGGATTCGAAGTCAGTCCGCTTCGTGCCAAACGCCACCGCGTTCACCATTAGGCTACTGTGTCCAGACCGCTATATAAAGGAAGTTCGCTCAGGATGCACATATAGCAACAGTGACTGATCAGATTCAGTCTATAACAAACCAATGGGAACATACAAATTCATTCTACTACCGATTCGCCCATTAGACAACTGTGACTGCCTGGACACAGTAGCCTAGTAGTGAACGGGGTGGCGTTTAGCACGAAGCGAACTGACATCGAATTCCCGTGTCAAGATCAACATTGGGATGCAGGTACAACCAGCCGATGAGTCCCAAATGGGACGAAACGCGCGTTCTGGATTCCACTCGCCAGTGACAATCCAACTTAAATTTAATATTTTAGTTATAACAAATATTACATATAAAAATTTTTTTTAAACTCCAGCGAATACATCATGCACACATGCATTGCATTTTGAGCATCGAACCATGCTTTACTCCCGATCTTCTTCACAAATAAAAACAAAACCTATCATTTTTTCGTTTTTATTTTTTGATGCCGGCTCTTTCTTACTGATTACTGCATTTTTTTAAGTAACGCAATTTTTATGTTTTCTTTATTCTGCGCTGACGTTATTTCGATAGACGAAGTTGGGCATTCGCTGAAGTTTTGGACTTTTTGTTTGTTATTCGAAGAGGTGATAAAATATTTGATTGCAATTTTATCTGGTATATAGACGTTTCCCTTTATTCCTCGTACACCTATTTACTTTTTTCTACAGCCACCGTAGAAAGCTATTCTTGATTATTAACATCAAACGGAGGAGAAAGTAAAGAGTCTTCAGTCGCAAGTGTTGGGGTGCAAAAATCATAATCGAATTGATGTCTATTACATGATCAGATGCCTCCAAACTTAAAACCATTCAAAGCAACTTCCATGGGTACTGATTTTGAGTATGCAATTCCTAACAACTCTGGGCCAGTGGTTTGTTTAACCATGTTTCCCTGGTTTGTTCTTAACCAAGAAAGTGAAGCTAGATTATAATTTGTTTTCAATGACTTTAAAAACGATATGTCCAAAAGTTGAAGACGGTGAGTTGTTGTATGGGCAGGAAAAGATAACATTATAATGCCATACTCTTCCGCTAGTTTTATAGTTTCAATATTTTCTGAATGGGTAGTATGTTCATCCAAAAGAAGAAGTACTTGCCCGTTGTAACTCTTTTCCAATTTTATGTACTTTATAAAATGTTCTAACCATTCAACAAAAAGTTCAGACCTTATCCATCCGTTTTTGAAACATCCAAATATAGTACCCACTGAATTTTATTTCGACCAAACGATTATCTAGACTCTACTGAATTTATATTTAACAACAAAAATAATTTTATCAATAATTTACTTATAAGAATAACTACCAAACATAAATAGAAAGTTATAAGAAAGTTGAATTTTACTTACATTTTGACAAGATTTATAACGGCACTTGTTTATGTCTGACATTTATACGTAAGCCTACTTTGTTCACTTAGATGTATATGTTGTTATCGGTGTCTGTGTTATTGCGCTTATACTTCGTTCAAAATTCAAGTGTTACGACATAAGCAACTCTACCCTACTGTTAGGATGAATACATTAAACCCTAACAAAGTTGTATTGTATGTGTTGGTCACTGGAAGTTGCATTAATTATTCTAACTCTTCAAGACTATTATCATTTTACACGGACATTTAGATTGGACCCGGCATTTGGTACGACGTGTTCATAATCTACTTTATGTAATTTGTCTTCCATGTTTGTCTAAATATTCCCCACCTCATAAGATACAGGAAGCATTGGAGAGACAAGAAAGTTTGGTCACCACGATTAGGATGGGCTAGACTATGGAGTCATTATATTGTTAGGCTTTGACCCTAGTCCACTTAGGTTAAGCAGGTAGGCCATCCTAATTGAATCGAGTAGATTTGGAGTACTAGGCAACGTCAGTCCATACTCTACAGGTATTGATGTAGTATTCATTTTTGTACTGAGCTGGTTTTGTGGAGATTGGCATTAAGTTTAGTTGATTAGGTTCATCACAGACTGGTGTTGGTAGGGTTCTGTCAACACCAGGGGTAAATGAACAGTTGTTTCGTTCGAGTATGGGGGTGCCCAACCTATCAACATAAATCTTTGATGAATCCAATCAACTAAGCTAAATCCCAATCTTCATAAAACAACCTAAATTCAATTGAACTAATTAGCTCACGAGGATGTTCGTAATGTTCTACTAAGAAGTCTTGACTGATAGGGTTCAGACTTGTTTGGAGTGAGACAGTTATCACTGATGACAATGGATGATCGTCATGATGTATCGTAAATTGATGATGGTGGGAATTTAGTGTTGTCACATACCGATCTTGGCTGGGTATTACTGAAAACCAGAGAGTTCTGGGCAACTTCTTGAGTACAAACAAACACACCCAAAAATCGGAACCAGTAACCTTTATTTCTTATAGCAAACCCTTAACTATTAGCACTACTAGTGCACCAGGCCGATATCCAAATGTAAATTCTTCACTTCAATCACCTTGTGAGTTTTTACTACTGAAGAATATCACACCAAAACGAAACAGCTGTCCAGTGTTCACTGGTTTAAGTGGCACCCAACAGAAATCAATCTGGGATGAGTACAAATAACAAAGTAGTAAATCTTCAACAAAATGAGTTACCCTAAGGCTGACATGTTTAGACTTTTGTGCAATTATATCTTCACAAAGTGAAACTAATTAATGAGAAAGAAATACGATGAAAAGTGTGTTGTATAATTTCGTTCTCCTTAACAGTTCTTTTATGGAAGAGAGTCTATTACAACAGAATACATAGTTTTGGACATTTAGCCATTAAATGTATTGAGTTGATAGTGTCTGAAATCTTGTTCAAGTGAACTTCAATTATATTTGAATTACTTGATAATAGGTTGGAAACTAGAAGATAGAAAGTATACATATAATATATATTCAACGATGATAAGGGTTTTCATGTCAACAACATCGTTCAACAACACTTAATGATGAATATGAATGTTGGGTAATCACTATTCTAAATAATTCTATGAATAATTCCGAAATGTTTAAGAAGAGAGTGTTTCATTGTAATAACGTTCATTTCTTTTACTGGGAATTCTTCACTGTAATGGAACACATAGTATTCATTAGTGTCAGTATTGCAATTCGAAGTTGTAGAGACTGTTGACTATGAAGTTGACATCACGATGGACCTGTATTAGGCTACCGCTGAAAACTGAAAACCACTAGAATGAACTTTACAGGTAGTGTTTATCCATGAGAGCTTCAGGAAACTGAGCCCAAATGAATAATATCACTATCTATTTATGTGTGAGCAACTTGCAAGTCATTATTATCATTTTAAAAATGTAGAACTTAGCTGCATTGACGTGTATGCAGACTAAATATAACTTCATGAATGCATATTTCAGAATTAGTTACTATATCTTAAGGATTCAAACACCGTAAAATTACCTACTGTGAATGTAAAAGTCATTACAAGACGAATAAGAGAATAATGAATTACAAGCAAATTCGCATAGTATTCAATCGTGCAAAGACGCATATCATGAATAGTCAATGAAATGTCAGGCAGAAAGCCTGAGCCAAATAATTTCATATGATTTATGACCTGTGATATGTCGTTAAAATTGTAGATACTTCTTACTAATGAATAATAACCAGCATACATGTTAGATTCAAATGGTTTACTTTTTTCTATCAATCATGCTTGTAACAGACTATTAGTATTTCGTTATGATCAGAACCCACTTAAATCAATATATAATAGTTAAAACTATACAAGTGAATCTATGCATTGAATGTTATGGTGGTTGTTGAAATTGAGGTTTCTTGCAAACGAATTACTTCAGTTATACATTCTTTAAAAAATCAGGAAGTATTACACACTTGTTTCTATGTAGTATAACAGTTCATATCATTGCATCACTAAATTCATACTGTTGATAAGAGTCACGACATTCAACTCTCGTAGTAAGTACTTCATATACAGATCACACACTTGGCATTCAATAGTTTCCAAATATTATTAATTGATAAACCTACGTTATTGTTTGTATTACATGTGATAAAAACACTTCCATTCAGTTACTGAAATGATCTAATACATGTCTATTTCATGATGAACCCATAAATGAAAATTAACTATAAAAATTCAATTCTATATCTTTACTAATTGGTAACATCAAAAAGAATTATCGTATCTCTTTAATCAATTATGTAATAGTTTGCTTTACCTAATATTGTCTATTCATACTAAGAACTTCGATAAATGATATAACTTTTAGATTCATGCGTATAAAGTGTAGTACAAGGATAGTAGAAATCTAAATGAAACACTGTTTTGACTTAGGTTCGTTTTTATTTAACATTCATCATTAGGACAAACACATAATCTTGAGGGAATTGATGAATTCTGGATAGTAGGAAGATTCAATCCAGCATCATCCATTTTCACAGTTTACAACCATAACCAATTAGTTATTCATTCTGTAACTGAATTAGTCAAACGTTTTGATTTGTAGAACAATATTATGTCGACTTAGTCAACCATTTTAACATATTCATAGAAACAATTAATAGTCTACTATGCAGGACGTTTCGTCCTCACAGGTATCTTTTCAACCACATTACACAAAATTGTCAATTTGTACATTGAGAAGTATGTAAGATCCTAAAAACGATTTGAACTTTTTTCTTAGAAATTGATCACTTTCAAAAGATTAACTATTATAATTAGTCATACAAAAATGTTTGTTTGGTTCTATGTTTGTTCTAATGTCTGATTCTATCAATATAGTTTTTACATGATTAGTAGTTCTAGTGATTTAAAATTGTATGGACGACGTTGCTGGTGCCAAGTGGTGTTTTGCAGGCAGCCAATAAGAAAAGTTGTTGTTTAAATTTTCTGAAAGATATCAGCAGCTTCAATATTTTAGGTTAACTATGATGTTAGTAACTAATAGAAGACAGTAGCCCCATTTTCCCCACAAAAACACCATCTTCGGTCACGAAAATTATGTTGAATAGGCATGTTTAAATAGAACAGTTGGGCAAGTGGAGAACACATCAGGATCAGGCGTTGGAAGCAAAATATTATTGAATACTTTAATTACAAGCATAATAAACATACTGCTTTATGAAATACATCGTAATAACTAATAAGTCTTTGTACTATTCACTTCTTTAATTCAAAACAACTGAAGAACTAGCTAAATTTTAATTAAAAATATAAACACAATAAAGCATAGGTGTTAATTAACCTAAAATAAAGGGAATATTCTAGTGAATGTTTATGTAATTGGAACATTGATTCATTGACCGTGAACTTCAAATGAAATAAACCTTATTGAAACAAAAAGAATAGTTGAAGAAAACTTTCATTTTGTTTAATTAATGTGTAGTTAGTTTAGTTGATCGTAATCGTTACAGAATGGTGTCAGTTGGACGCCAGGGAACGTTGCATAGCTATTTCACCTTATTATGTACTTATAAGTAAATCAGTAGTGTAACTGAAACATTAAATAAGTAAAATGATTAACAAGCTTAAGAATAATTTTATGCTAATCTATTACAGGCAATGGGAAAATATCTTCTACATTGGAAATGTTTTATTGGTTTAGATAACATGAAGAGAAGGTAAAGATCATTAAAATTCTATGTAAAGCATATTTACACAATACATTTCGTACAAGGATCTGATCACAAAATATGTTAGAACATTTGTACGTGACAAGCGATAGTCAAAGTAGAGGCAAATTAGAAGATGAGTAGAGAACAAAAACATGGAAAACTGACTCTATTGAGGATATAAAATGAATATTCCCAGAGTGAGTTTAGTTCCAGTACTTATCGTTTTCGAACATACAAGTGTGGAGGGGGAGGGTTGAACATTTGTATTGTGAAGACTTCACCAAATTTTAGCATACTCCGTTGTGCACTCTTATGTACCACCACAAGGACTAGTTTGATATCATTTTTGTGGCCTGTCAAAACTAAATGTTTTACTGTGACGCATGATGGTAGTTTATCGGGTGTACTGGTTTAATCAACCGTAATCATTCGTTTTTGGAACTATCTAAGTACGAGTTCCGTTACACCAACACGTTAATGACGATTGCTTCCCTCTGTGTATATATGTCCATACACATACGCCTGTATGCTGATATACATAGTGGGATGTAATTTATTCACCTACAAGCTGTTAGAGTACATTATCAACTACAGAACTTAATTTTTTTAAAACGATATATTCAGCTGAATAGCATGTTACAGTGATAATCGATTTATGCTTCTGTTTAAACGTGAAGCCGTTTGATTCACCTATGAATGGTAATATACTTCGACAAAATATATCATGTCTTATCATGCTATGGCATTTTCCATCAACTTATAATGATATTTGTGACGTCGATTCTCCATTAATGTTACCATTATCAGAATTGCGTTGTCTTCATTAGTGTCATTTGTTCAAATACGGTCGGTTACGTTGAATAGACCTTTTATTAATCAAGTTTTATATTGAAATGGAAGTATATTAAGATTAAAATACTGTCGTGTTAGTGTTGATTTTCTACAGATTGATAGTTTAATTGAACCATCCTTCCTTTGAATAATTAGTCTATCCAAGTAAAGAAGTGGTTAGTTCTTCTCCTCTTCACATGATACACTGATATAACTTTGTATTATGTTAAATTTACTTAATAAATAATAATTATAATGATTGAATATACTACTTAGTGAACATACTAATTGAATTTTGTACAAATAGAATGAAGTAATGAATACGATTTGATCGATGTATTCGATAGTAAATTATTACCATTGTCTATTTTTTGTTCTATTTGTCTTTATTACTAAACAACTGAGACAAAAAGAGATGGAAAGAATAAAAATGAGAGAAATTCATAGAAGGAAATGAGTTTTAATTGGTTAAATTAAATTAAGTATGAGTAGAGAAAATATGAAATAGGCTGAAAGGTAATATGGTGAATTACATGCATACATACGAAATATACAACCGACTGAAGTTTCAGTAGATGGTGAAGTAATAATATCTTGTGATTACATAACTCTATTCATGCTTTTCTTTTTTTTTTGAGAATTCTATCATATGATTAACAAAATTAATTACTTTGCATTTAATCTATTTTTGGTGATTTTATTAACTTTTGTATTTTATGGTAGAACTATGAATCAAGATCATTAGGATGAATTTGTATCTTCTCGTTGATTTGTTATAGACTGATTACATATAAATCTGTTGCACAAGTGTGAATGTCTGGACACAGTGGTGAACGCAGTGGCGTTTGGCATAAAACAAATTGAGTTGGAATCCTGATGTGAATATTAACATTGGGATGACGTTACATCTAGCTAATGAGTCTCAAATGGGACGAAACGCGCGTCCCGGATTCCACTTGCCAGTCTCAATCCAACTTAAATATGAATCAAGATCAATTCAACTAGTTTGAACAAAGCATGAAGGGGAAGGTTTGTTTTATATCATCTGATATTATGATTAGTAATATTACTTTGATTTAATTAATTGATATGGATTTGAATTAATATGGTTTGTGTCGAAAGACATTAGATTTAGTTGACTGTTGACTATTACGTAACCTTATTGTGACTTCGTTAATACTCACAAATTATTGAAACAATAATGATATACTATCTTCTTATTTTTCAATAGACTAATGATTCTTTTAAACCTCACTCACTATGATGGTATATCTTCGATGGGACGTTGTCTCACTCCCGACAAGTCTGAACTCTACCAGTCACGACTTCTCACCAGTCGAAATGGATGATTGTCATGTTATATATCACAAATTAATGAAAGTGGGAATTCTACGATTGGATACCGATCCAGTGGTGCAGGTAATTAGGAGTTCAACGTCGACCTGAAGCCCCTAATACAAAATCTGGTCTGCGTACTCCTGAGGAGTTCCACAATAGAAAGAGACAGCTGTCCAGTGCTCTCTGGTTTTCAACAGTACCCTACCAACATCAGTCTGTGACATATTCAGTCAACTAAATAACCGATCTCCATAAAAATAACCATTCCATTTGAATTATTACTTATTTACTAGTAATTACCTATAATTTATGTGATCAGTTGTAATTTATGTTTTCCTAGAAATGTTAACATTTTCTTTCAATGTTTATTCAAGTATTTAGACAGGTTTTAAGCATCCATTTCAGCTAGAGTGTGTCCAACTTTATTCTTTCATAATCATGATATTCTGCAGGCAACTGTAAAATGTTCGTAGATGATTAAAGACGTTTTATCACAGGGTGACATTATCTCATTCTGGAAATTTTATTATTCTTGATTTACTTTAATCTTGAAGTGTACCCGGGTATACGACCAAGTTACGCTTGTCGTACAACCAGAGCTACTTCTGTCGGTTGGACCCACTCTTGCGAATGAAAATAAATCAGAAGGCACTGAAGGATGGAAGAGAAATTATATTTGATCACAAACAGAGCTTCAATGGGATAACAACGTCTAGGCTGGCAAACTAGAGAGAGATGCTACCCACGGTGGTTTGAATTGTGATCTGGTGGTAATGCGTGACCGCGCGCCTTCAACTAGTTGTGTCCGCTAAAACAAAAATGGTCAGCATCAATGTCGAGAGCCTATGCAACTATTTATTTTGGGGATTATTTACCGCTACAATCTATTATGAAATCAAGCTGCGTGTGTCTTTTTCTAAATAGTCAGTGAAAAATAATTCTTTATTTGGTAACTGACATCTTAAATTATGTAAACAAAAAATATTAACTTGAATATGTTATTATGGACTGACCCTTAGTTATATAATCATTGGAAACTAGGCAACAGCAGACACCTGTAACATCACAATACAGCTCTAATAAGCAGTGTCCACTGATATAATCACCCGGAAATTGAACGTATGGTTTCTATGTATCACACAAAAGGTTTAATGAATAGACTACTGGGTTGATTAGTATTCGATGGTTGATACTTTTAACTTTCGTTCATTTGCTATGTATATGATGAACTTTACACGAATGAACTTCATCAGTCATACTTTCTCAGTAAAACTCCAGGAATTGCCTCCTGAAGTTAAACAGTATTTACGTGATATTAATTGTAACTGGGTGTTTAAGAGATCACTAGATTTGAATTTGATATCAAGAAATGATCTGTGAATTAATTACAATGTTAATTTGACTTATCACAATGATTCATTCTATCTCATTATGTTCTAATGAGATATTTTTTATAGTCTGTAATATTTTAAAATCAAAGTACAATCACAACTCATCAACATTATGTTTAAAGTGGTTAAGAACATTCAACAGTACAATTCCTAGGTATCTGAATTACACAGAAAGTTACATAGATACCTTAATAATCAATTACTCTATAATAATTTACCAATGTTATAACCTATAAAATGTTTGATCAGTTGTTATTCTGGTAACTTAACTCACTTTTTTTTTTAAATTCCAAATATGCCTTATTTCATTAAATCCAGGGATTAAATGCAAGAACTTTAGATCTTGTGTCAAATATGCTTATTGATTAGGACGAGTAACAAGTTTTATACTAAAACAAGAATGGTAACTAGTGTTCAATTGTATATCAGTAATACTGAATCTGTGGCTAGTTTGTATATAAATATGAAAAATATTAACGAAACAAATAACGAAATCATAAAAGTCTCTTCTCATTCTCGAATCCGTTTATCTAATTACACCTAGTGCAATGCAACCACCTACGTTCTTTCCCTGAATAATAAGTAAAAAATTTTTCATGGACTTTTCTCACATCTGGTACCATTTAAGACTTGGATTCAAGGAAGAGATGTTTTGTCATAATATGAGACTTTTTTTATTAATGAACAGCTAAGATGTAGACAAGTATAAAACCAAGGACTTTTAGATTTCTTGACGAACTTTGTGTAATCACCGCTTTCATGTCCAGTGGTATACATTTTCTATTTTGAACCAGCTGAATTTATTTGGTGATGATTTTGTCACACATAACAGATCAGAACCTCATCGGTTACATCACCTCGAAGTAATTCACTAGTGAGCTGACTATTCTATCTTAGATAAAGAAAAATAATACAAAATATGTACATAGTAAATACAACAAACCTAAACCTCCTCATCTTTCATCATGAATCTATATGATTTACTGTTTAAGTTGATGCCATCAACGCATGCGCATATTTATTTACTTGCCAACTAATTAACATCATAAAGTAATTCCTTAGTTCTACTGAGAAGACATTACCAACGGAGTCCAATCATATCATGGGTGTGATGGTTACCTAGCAATCACAGTAGCTGAGATTACGTAATACATCTCCGTCAATGAACGTGGGCTAAACTGCCTAGTATTCAGGCGTATGGTGAGAAACTCGAAATCTTCGTCTTCATCCTAGGTGAAGATATGGATGATCACTACTTAGGAGTTTCATACTAGGTAGGAATAGTTTCTCAATTTGTTTGTTGTTATCAATAATTTTCTAACTGTATAAATTTGGTGATATTATATTCAGTTGTTTTGTTGACTACCTCATGATTTATGATGAGTAATATTATCTTAACTATACCTTACGGCTATATTATCATTATTTGATTTAACTAAGTATAATATATGCATCTGTATGCAGATTTTCGTATCATCACAGTTGAAAGGTAACATTAGAAAACCGATATCAACATCTAAACACGATTTAGTATTTGTCTAATAACAATTATAAGCACTTAGTTCAGTAGTATTTATTTAGTACAATATGGAAGTGTGAAATATTAGGACAGATTTAGAGTTAAATTGTAGCTGAGAGATGAAAGCAATACTTATAAACCCAGTTGCTCAAGGGATAACCCTATGACATTTAGCATATATGGACTAAATTCAAGTTAATCCAAGTTTGGGATGTGAAACCTTCATCCAAAAGAAGAAAGCCATAATTTGACTTTACCCATACTTCTAAATTAATGGTGTTTCGAGATAAATCATTGTGAAGGCATCGGAATGCAACAGTGATTGGTTAATTTTAGTCCAAAATAACTACTGAAGTATAAAAATGCATTTGAACTAAATTAACTAGTGATTCATTTATGGGAAGTTAGATAAATCGAATAATTTCAATAAAATACTTCACTCGCATGATACAATCTATAGGATCAATTACCTGATCGGTGAAACATGACACTTATCAACAATCAGTGATAAATTTGTGCAAATCTCTTTGTCTTACAGGAAGTAAAGCTCTTCCTGAATAGCTAATTTGTGACATTTCAAACTGTGGTGCAATATTACTCAGGTTCGAATCCAATAAACAGCATCAATTCTTTAAACAATTCGAGTATTCTTTCTTGATGTATCTCAACTAGAACAAACTTAGGTTCTCCTACTGTTCAATTACAATCACTTAATATCAAATTAAATGGACAACAAGTAGTATAACTAATCTGGACATCAAAATTTTACTAAAAATTACCAAGAATGTTTCATGTTCTTAACGAATAGTCTCAATGTGATTGGGTTTCAACTCTGTTTTGGCTAAGGGGTAGGTGGGACTATTTGAACTATATACCTGTAAACCATTCTAAACATTAGTTATAAAGTAATATAGGTTGTGGTAAAGGCAAAACTATAAATAGCATGCTGTTTTAACTTTTCGTGATTGTTCTACGTTTCCAGTCATACGCTTACTTCTAAAGACTTTACAAATGATTCGACGAACAGCTTTTGGTTCATTTAGATTTTCATTAGTCTTTAGTTGATTGTTCAGTTGCTTTTGTGCAGAAATATATGAGTACGAGTAGAAAGTTTGCCTTGTTGGTAAGATGTAATGTTAATGATGAGAATCATAAAGAAGTGCAATACCATGATTGTTACTTAGTGATCCCAATCTGTCAGATATGTTTGACATGCTACTTCGGATATGAGGAAACTACCCTCTGACAGGAATGAATTAAGTGGCTCATAAATATCAGTCGTCGGGCACTGGCTCAGTAGTTCAATAGTTATGTGTTCATCGCGAAGCCTGAAGGTCCTGAGACAAACCGCCTAATGGGATCGTGGGTACTCATTGATGGATCGTACTATGCTAGGACGAAATAGATATCCAGTGCTTCTTGGTTTCCTATATTTATCTCACTCAGACCAATTTGTAATATCAATTTTAAAACCTAATATTCTCCATGATACCCGATCACAATTTTAATTATTGTTTACTACTAACCTGCGAATAATCAATCTAAGAAATTTACTCAACCGTGACAACAGTTAGAATATACTACTCATACGTTCTTATGAGTAGAGTACGTCAGATTGAACATACTTTACATAGTGATGTTTAATATTTTATGAGACTAAACTGATTAAGCGATTATTACAATTTGCACATTAAGTTGAAGACACTGGAAACTTGAATGCATTTCATTTTTTCTTTCGATTTTCTTGTCTGTGTAATGTTTTACATTGTTCATCAAGATCGACATTATATCCTGTTTCTATTGCATACAGTAGGATTGCCGATTTATCCTTACACTTTATTAAGTCTTCAGAGAACCCAAGCAAGCTTAAAATAACTCACAATATAAAACGATGTTCCTGCAGAACATACGAATGGACAATTTTGATTATGTTATGTTGCTAACTGATAATCATGTAACCCATAATTTTGATTTTTGATTATTTTTTTTCTGATGAAGTTCATGACAATCCACTGGAGAATGCAATATAGGCATATTTTTCTTCTTACAGATTCCACTCATTATTATTCTTACTTACCAGGGTATACTGATGAGATAGAAGAATGAATTGAAAAGGAACTAGCTGAACATAGATTCTTTTTAATTGATAGGAAGTAAACAAATTGGATTGTATTCAATATTAAAATGAACTTGAAACTAGATAAAAAGTAATAATTATAGTGTTGGATTGTGTAATCAGATAAAGTTGAGAATGAACTATATTCGACGAAAGCATAGAAACAAAAGGAAAAAAAGCTGCTTAATGTATGTGAGAGAGAGAGACTAACAATGAAACAAAAGGGGACAAAATGTAAACATTTCCAAATAATAAACAGTATAGAATGCATAGAAACATTCCATTCCACTTAGATTTCCTACAAATTAGTCTCTGTAGAGATCTATCATTTATTCAAGTAAATAGAACATCTAGTAACTATAATTGTGAATCACATTCTTGTTCCACTGTGAATTTTAGTAACGAACTGCAACTATTAAAGGATTTAAGTATATTTTGTATGTTGAGATTTCCATCACATATTATGAATGTGCTATCGACGTACCTCTTGTCGACTCGATAATATCAATTATGACACTGTTCATGAAAACAATTAGCTAGTAATCGCCCCAGTAGCGAACCTATTGCCATCTCATCTACATGTTTATTTATCTCATCACTAAAGCTAAACCATGAATTTAGTGTACATTTAAAGAAAAGTTCCTTTAAATACAACTTGGCAATTCCATTAGCTATGCAATTTGTATCTATGTAGATACAAATAAGGTTTCCATTGACGGTACGTTTGTACATAGTGAGTTTATACCTATCAATACCATTCTCTTATTCGAAACATACAATTAAATAAATTAAAATTTATTGGTAAAATCCCTGGTAAGAGAGTGACTATGGTTGCTGTTAGAAGTATGAGGTCATTTATCACTTCCTGAATGCCGGAGTTTTGGAAACATTGCTGTTTTTGAGATACCTGAAAAAGAAGCTGGGTTAGAAGTGACCTTGACAACCTAAGGATGTGACCACAGTGCCCGACGGTCATCTGAATGAGGCTGGTGACAAATAACCTTTATACACGCGGTTATTGGTGAGTTAACTCATTACGTTATAAGGCATTATCGTCAGACGGAAACCCATGGAATAAAGTAAGGTATAGGTATTTAAAGCTAATCCCACCTTTTCTTTATGGGAGGCTAACATCTCTGTCCTGTTGATTATTTGTGTGAAATACTACTACAGTCAAACCTCTGCAAGTTAGGCATTATGACTTCACTCCCGGACCTAAGATTTACTGCTTTTATTTTTACCGTTTTTCAACAAGAACTGTCAGGACTTTAAAAAACAGCTGTTCCCGCCAGTACAGGCCAAAAGGTTCGCGACGTTAGGTATAGCTAACCACTAAGTCAAGGTAGCAGCAACGGTCGGGAAGTAATAAGATCTGGGATAAGAGGAGTGCCTTTTAAAATTAACGTGCTATTTTGAATTAAGGTAGTTTTTGTAGTAACAGATATTAAAATTAGTTGATTGTGCATAACTGACATCACTCTGTGACAGATACAATTCTGTTTGTGCAAAGTGAGAGCTTCAGCAATAAACTGGTGATGGGAATATACTGTCTCCAATGGGTTTCTGTTAATCTTGTAGAGAAATTTAGAAAATGCATCAGATTTGAATAAATGCCCTTTTTTAAACATGCAAGATGGTTTTCTTAGACATTTCTAGATAAAGTGACGATTGAGGGACCAATACATTTCACTCCACAGAAACAAGTAAGCTGATAGATATACATTAAAGAGGTCACTTGCAAAAATATGTCACGTGAAGTGTTTTGCAAATAATGGGTGACTTGTATATACAGTTCACAGGTTTGTTGCGAAAATTGTTCTTTTGATGACATTTATGATTCACCCCATGAAAATGTCGACAGATTGAACTTTCATGCACAGTATCTTCTTATGAGTATATAATGCAGAAACTCCAAAAGGTTTCCTCTTTGGAAATTATTAAAATTATAGAGAACAGTTAATTTAAAATGATGACTATTCGTTTTTAAAGTTTGCTTTAATAAACAAATCTTAGATAATATTAAACCATGGAGAATCGGATGGATGTATACGACATTCAGCTACCTGGTCGACAAATTATTCATGGATATTAACAAAGTCTTTGATAAAGTAACACATATAGGTCAGTTGTACAAATTTACTGGAGATAACTGCCTATGTTATGAAATATCTGAACTCTACCAGTAATAATTTCTTACTAGAACTTTGAAAATATCTTGAAGTTAAACACTAGTGGGATGACTACTGTTACTAACTCGATGTATTTTGACGATCTGTCTAGTTTTATTGTAATGATTCGTTACAGTTTCATCGCGAATGTGTATCGGCGTGTAGCACTTCACCACACATAAGTCGAAGTAGGAATTCCGTCAAAGAACACAGGCCAGCTTAATGGTACTGGTGGCCAGGAGTTCACAACGAAACCTAAAGGTCTTAGGTTTGGTCTCGGTACAGGATCGTTGGTGTCTATTATTGAAGATTTCTATACTATAACCAAACAGTTAACCATGCATTAATCATATTCAATAAAGATCCATCTGTAATGAATCCAAACAAGGAAACAAAACTAATCTTCATATAACCATATCAACTTAAAGAGATCAAATATTTTACATGGTTTTGCATGATTTTATCATGGATGACTTGCTAATCAGTTACTAGTTATCTTTCATATCCATTATGAACTATAAGAAATCCTTTTCAGTACCAGGTACCTTTTTACAATTTAGTAATCACATATAATTGTATCTACTTTATGATGTAATCACTGTACTCATAAATATGCATAAGTTGCATTTGTAACATACTTTCCTTCATGATAGTTGAGCAACAAAAAAGTAATCCAATGATTATTCACTTTTATATTTCATTTTTTGACATGATAGCAATGTAGATTATACTTCCTAATTCATTACTTGTATCTAGGACTTATGTTTATTATGGTTAACACTGTTGTCATGTGAACGCTTAGTTAAACAAATGCATTGGTCTGGAATAATTTAATGTCTGTGCAATTATTAGTTACTCGGATAGATACAATAGTAATTGATTACTGTTTACGTAGTCGCATCCATTGTTAATCAATTTAACATATTTAAATATTGAAATGGGTAAAGACATTTTTTGTTAGCACTATTGTGACAGCATATTAACATAATACACTACTGAAATTATTTTACTGGTTAGCGTTTTCCTTTTAGCAAGGTTGTTGTTTTACGGGATGGGGTTGTGAACCCCATGCCCAACCCTCCTCCTTTATCCGAGCTTGGGACTGGCAGCAACCCTAGAGGGGCTCCAGGCGGAGTTACTCAACTTATTATCCAATAAAATTTAGTCACTTGCTAGTAAGTGAAATGCAAGACCTAATTTCTACTCTATATGAGGCCTCTAGGTTGAATGCAATTACCACTTCCTAGTAAAGATATTCACACAAGAACTAGAACACCATTCATTTGTATCGGGGACCGATGTGTTATTCAATGAGCTGTTGAATCCAGAAGACCCCTTATATTCAATGAGTAGGTGTATGTAACTTCTGTTTTTATGTTTACATTGACACTGCTAAGGACTGAAAGTGATCAATAACTTGGTGATACGTGCATCACGAATTAGTTCATACTGATTGCGGATAGATGGTGCAAAGTATTCTGAATTTAAATTTAACCAACTACAGTGATTTATATCACCGGTCATTCATACTCTCAACTCTGATAATGTTAACTCAACAGTAACAACAAGAGTAGAATACTACATTACCTAATGCTAATAGTTACATGTAATTTTGATAGAATCAGACTTCATGGAATACTTCATCTTCTTCTCCTGTGTATTAATAAGCAATTAAATGACTTTACATAAGTTGTCACTGTTACCTTCACCAACACTATCCAACTCGTTGTCATCACCATTCAAGTCATCATCATTATCCAAATCATTGTCGTTATTGTCGCCATTTTGATTTGCCATTATTTATGGCGTATTATTACCAATTAATTTGTATTTAACAAACATAAATTCAACTAACTTCAACAACTACAACAACATCATAAACAACAGAAAAGATAATTTAGCAACAGGAAATTGTAGGCTACATTCTAATGCATAACATTCACATTACTTTGTTACATTGACAATTGACCAACAACAACAACAACAACAGCAAACTATTATTGAGTTATTTTAATTCTATGAAAACTTTTATGTAAAATAACTAGATTTCTAATAAAAAGAGAAAATCAAATAAAGATAAAATGTATGAGTATCTAAGCCGTTTTATCGGTAAAATGACCCCCCCCCCTCAATAACAATAAAGGAATCTATTCACTTTAGTTGCATAAAATGAGGTTAAACAAGTGAGTGAGTGAGTGAAAGAAAGAGGGAGGTGGAATAAGTTTATCAGATGAATAATAAACTTGTACAAGTTAGAGTTGAGTTCAATTTAATAAATATACAATTACACGTTTCTTCACTTCTCTTATAAATAAGTAGTTGAATAAGTTAATTCAGTAATATAATATAACATACCTATCTATTGTAATGTAAATTAATCAAATGTTTAGATCTTACATAAAAAAGAAGGTAGTTAACATAAAAATCCGTACAAAATAATTCTTGCATTTGGTTAATGTAAACTTACAGAAAAGTCACAAAGACTTACTGAGTTGCTTCAATAATAAAGGTTCGTTGAATGTCTTCCAATAATGAGAGGAATTCATTGTGTTGCTAATGTAGAAATTAAAACAATGCTGATATTTCTGCAGATACACGAGAATTTTCTATGGAAAATAAAACATATTTGTGTGCATGTTTATACAAGTGGTTTCATAACTATTAACTGTCTATGTAGGGTTGTATCTATGACTTTTATTGATTAATATATTCAATAGGGAAAGCACAAAGGCCTATTATAACACTGGAATTTCATGGAGTCATTGTAACAACGTATAAACACAATGTATGAGTGTTTTAAAGAACACAGAATTTAAATTCGAAATCACATATTGGCCCGGATTAAAAAATCATTGACAATTAAAAAGGATTGAATAACTGTTTTTTCCTAGTGCTCACTTATTATAAACCAGGAAATCAAGATCAAGACCTCCAAGTTTTTGATGATCACTACACTGGCATTCCGTGGTGAGATTGCGAATAAGCACTACTGAAGAGCATAATCCTAATGCAAAATAACGTTATAGTGCTTTGTAGTTTGTTAGTAACTGTCTAGCATTCCATGACTTAGCGTATTTGTGGACGTTCCACATTAATCGCTAAGTGATAATACCGATTAGGTATCTCGATGACATTCATTTAATAGTTTACAATACTAATTATTCAAATGAAATAAGAACGACAGTATTTATACAATAAGCTGAATTCCATGTATTTCACAGAATTTGTCACCATCAATTACATTCTATAGATTATTGATTTAAGTTAATCCTAACTGTTAATCTACTATTTTTAAATTAAGAAATTGAATTTATATGGTTTGTTGTGATTGGTATTTTAGTTAATCAACTAAAATATTAGTCTGTACATACCGTCTCAATTTAATTACAATAATCAGCTCACTAGTGACTAACATCATGATGTTCTTGAAGCTCTAGTGAGAAGTCGTGACTGGTGAAGTTCAAACTTGTCGAGAATGAGACAGTTATCATAGATGACAATGGATGATTGCCGCGCTATATACCACGAATTGATGGGAACCGGTATCTTATCATTGGATGCCTGCCGATGCAGTGGTGCAGAGGGTTTGGCGTTTGCCAACCTTAGGCCTCTAGAGCGAAACCTAGGATGCGTACTGTCGAGTAGTCCCGATCTGGGACAAACCAGCTGTTCAAGGCTACCTGTTTTTATATGGTATCTTGACAACACAAATCTGTGACGAATTCAGTCAACATAAACATTAGATAACACTAAACTGTTTGAAAGACGAAGTAGTAATAAAGTTGGATTATAGAGTATTTCTAAATTTATCGAATGATAACTCTAGAAGTTATGAAAGAAAATTTGGTCACGTCATGTGATAGTAAATTATTATGAATGTAGTAAACTATGAAGTTAAGTAGAAATCATTATTCAATGTAATGAAAAGTGGCCTAGGGGTAGTTGGTATGACATCTTGAACCTAGGCTTCATGATGTTTGGTGCTCATAAGAGTTTCTTGTCGACTACTGACCTCAAACCACTATTCATCCTCACATAATACCAGTGATGTTGAGTCACTTAGACTAGTAGCCACATTATAACTCGATCTATAGAATTCTATCAGCACCGTAAAGGACTTGATGAACATCCGATCAGTCACTGCACAGTGATAGATCAGTGTAATTCTAGAGAATAGTGGAAAATAATTAATTATTGAATAAATGATCATAATGCTTTAATCGATCTATTCTTAACATATAAAGATAGAAAATCTAATGAGTTATCAGTGAAATTTGCTTGAGAGAAAAGAAAAAAGATTACGAAATGATCATACCTTTATTTATGATACCCTAAATAATCAGTAACTCAATGACTCCTCGTAGGTGAAAAGGTTAGGTTCATATCGTATAACTGAAATGAATTTAATGAATCTCACTAACAGTGATCATTGATATGGTTTATTGAGAATGAATCCGTTTAAATTTAATTAGTGTCCTGTATCCAGTGAAGTGTTTATCCCATCCTTTTTACAAACAGGTTCTTCAAAATAAAACCCATGAATTATTCTACACATTTTGATCCTGTTTTTTCTATCAACAAATAAATGATAATGCAGATAACAGTAGATCAATGTTAGATTAAATATCATGAATTAACCTAAGTAAGATAACTATTAATAAGTAAGAAGCATTGGATAACAGTTTTGTTCTAGTATGGGACACTACAACAGTGAGTGTCCATGACTACTTTCACCTCGCCTACCACTACCACCACCACCAGGGAATCATAATATGTATTTAATGCATATTGTTTATTGTTTTCTTTTTATTGTTTTAATTAGTAGTTATTATTTATGATTACAGTAACATTTACTTTGAATTTTTAATCTTATCAATTACGTAATCTTATCTTAATTAACTCGATCTGATTATCTTAATCACTAATTGACAACAGGTGTGTAAACAACATCAAAAGTATTTTTATATTAAAACAGTAAAAAAAAAATGTCGTCTATTTCTTAATTGAAGTATTACGTAATGATTCTTATATGAAATCGGCATATGAACAGTAATAAAGTGAAAAAAGAAATAAACTCAGTAAATTTATTGTTAGAATTGTAAGTTTAAGCCTTTAAAGACATGCATATTTTTATAAGTTTGATAAAGTTACCGCCAACTTCATCTATTTGTATGTAGTGGAAAGTGAATTTTTAACAATAAATAGTAATGTAGACTTTCGTCATTGATGCCGACTACGTTTGTATAAATGAACACGACTAGTTGTAGGTGTTCAATTAAACATCAACACAAGATAATGACACAACACAGCATAGTACGCAACTAATTCTATAGTAAACTAGGATAAATGTTTTAATTAAGCTTATGTTCTATATACAATCAAATAAATGCTTCTCTTCACTTAACATTCCTGTCTATTTACCACCTCATCAATGATTGCGGATTAAATCGTTAGAAGCTATTCTAGATATATCACAAGCAAAATTTGGTCTTATATAGAGTATCCTTAATACCATTGTAGTTATACATATGAATAGAATATATTTGTAAATAATCTCAGCGGATGAAATTAATGAAAAATTCCAACGTTTCGCTAGGCAAACTGGTCCGAGCTTCTTCAGGGAAATAACCAAAATCATAAATTATCGAATATAAATGTAAATAAGAGGTCATATTGATTACGAGTATCCAATTGCATACAGGGTATGAAATTGTCATATGAGTCATTGTAAGTGAACTAATATTGGAATTGTAGTGGATGAAGGAAGGTGTGCATTTTTGTGTGCAGTTCATGTTACAATCATGTGCGTACCTGTACTATTCTGAGTTACGTGCACGGAGAGGGATAGACAATCTGAAGATAGGCTTGCTATCAAATCATAGTTGGAGGAAATCAATCTAATGATGATTATAGGTCAAAGGAAGGGAGAATATTCGTAAATGGCTACACGTTGAATGTGAATCGGAATAGAGAATTCTAAACAGAATTCATCAATCAATCAATAAATGGAATGAATTGGAAATTGGAGTAGTAGAAGTTGTTAATTCATTTTTAACCATTAGTTGCCATGGTGCAGCTAACTGTACTCCATCTCGTCGGTTTATATTATTCGGATTAGCCCATATGTGTAGGGCTTCAGATGATAGCCTTTCTTTAAAGGAGTTAAAACCTTTTAGAAGGATTTTAATTCCATCAAAATCAATACTGTGCCCTGATTTTATTGAATGTAGTGCTATTGCCGATTTATTTCCAAGTTTCAGTATATCATTAGAGGATTTGAGAATATGCTCCTTCATCCTTACATTCAATTGTCGTGATGTTTCTCCTACGTATTTGGCATTGCAATCATTACATTTGATTTCATAGACACAGTTTGTTTGTTCTTCTTTTGGTACTCTGTCCTTGATATTTACAAGTGCAGAGCCCAGTGTATTGTTTGTTCGGAAGAAAACGCGTATGGCATGTTTATTCAAAATTCTTCTAATCTCTTCAGAAGTACCATTCCTGTAAGGCACAACCACAGTGTCAATCCACTCTTTTGGTTGGACCTTCGGCTTGGCTTCCCCATTGCGTATCTCCTTAAGTATCTTTTTTATAAAATTCTTTGGGTAGTTGTTCAACATTAGTGTAGACATCATTAAGTTTAATTCAGTTTCTTTGTCTTTATTTTCAGTGACTAGTTGATGGATACTGCTTATCAAGTTCCCAACTGTAGTTCCTACTGTAGTTAAATTAGTAAAAACAAGAAGGATATAGATTTGATTACACTGAAGTTTTTTGAAAGGATCTTTGGTTAGATACCTTGAAGACCTTCAGTAATGCCTTTTCTAAACATCTCTGTGATATGAACCAAGGATTAATACTTTAAAAGCTTTCAAAGTAATTAATAAAAAGCCAAGTTCATCTTTTTTCAAAATATATCTATGCAACAGGAATCATGAGTCTGAAACTAGGTCTCTGTATTTAACAGGAATCAGTGGTTAATTGCTCTTTTTCATTGTAACAATGACTTTATTCGATTATATCATAGTATTTGGACTTTCTAACCTTATTTCACTAGCATCATCTTTAAATTATTGCAAATTCACAATCTCATTTTTGAAACACATTTATCTCAACTCACCATTCACTTGTATCCAACTTTAAGTTACGCAATCAGTTCGAATCTTTAACCCTAATATGTTCTATCTTTTTCTGTTACTACAGATTCTTCTCTTACTAAGCATAATTGTATAACAGTTACTACTTAGTTTCATAAACCTCATTTGTATTCTGTATTCATTAATACGTAACATTTCTATTTTATAATCAAGATTTCAAAAGTTTAGAGGTTGTCATTAGCAACTGATGAGAACCAAACGAAATGAACTATCATGTTATTCTGTTCAAATGTTTGTGTTTTTCTCCACGTACATTAAGGAAACCAAAAATATCGGTTATTTACTTACATGAGAAAGCGTGATGTGAATTGACCAAATTCATATCTCAGTTATATACGCAAAGTGTTTAGAAGAGACTGTTAGGAAACAAGGCTTTGTGTTATTTCGTAAAGTAAATCTACAATCTTTAGAAAACTTATGCTTATCAGAGCCCCGGTCATTGAATTTTATAATCTCAGATTAACTACTGACGGATTTGTGTCCCCAATGAACCTCGTAAGACTAAACCTATCAGATTGGTTAGTTATTTAGCAGTAATTAGTGCCAACACTTAAGATCGAAAAAAAACAATCCACCTCATTCCAAGTCATTTAGATTCGTGATTACAATTTGATTCATAAGATCATATAAATCTAGTTCAACAAGATACTAGTCACTAATCAATAATCAATCAATATAACTACCTTAAGAGATTTAGTCACAGACAGGATAGCTCAACGATAACGTCTTAGAATGTGTAACTAGGTTAAATGCGTTGAAATCTTTTACAGATCATTTGTTTCCAGAAGATAACAAGTACTTGTATGAAATCTACATCATACAAGGTATCTTCTCAACTACCTCAAATCGCACTAGCAGCAGAATGTAATGTTCTATCACTTCAACTTGTTTTTGTTTATAGATTAGATGAAATGTATGATTTGTTATTTCAATCGGTACTTATCAACATTCATATCCATTCACTTGTGCATGTAATTTTCTGAATTGAATGATACTTAATAATCAGTACTTGTATATTGTTTATTCACCATGAAAATAAAATCATTCTATTTATAATACGGTGTTGTGAAGATTGTTAAATTTGAATTTGATGTCATGTATTGATTTAGATGAGACAAGCAATCGAAAACCATGGACTCCTATTGGACGGATGCTTCATCCTAATATGGGACTCTTCAGTAGGATACACTCATAACTTCGTCAATGAATCAATCGTACGATCACCAGGCTTTGTGATGAATGTTTAAGAATAAGACTACTGAGGTGGTAGGTATTCAACGGTTGATTTTTCTAACTCAGTTAATCTGTGATACATACTTACTTGACGTTATTCATTATCATCAGGTAGGTCGCTGTCATACACCCAATATGATTAAACTTCACTAGTCAAGTGTTCTCACCAGAGCTCCAGGAAATACCTTTTAAATTTAGTCATTAATGAGCTAATATTGATTATAATTGGATGTTGTGGAGATTGTTGAAGCCGTATTTGACATTGAGAGCCGATCCGAGTTAGTTCAACGTACTCCACTTAGTAATGTATGCAAAAAAAATATTTAACGATGATAATAACGAGGAATATTCAGAGAAAATAATTTTTAACAGATAATTGAATACGTTGATCATACAGCTGATTTCTATGACATTTCATACCCTCTGATCAATTTATTCCACCAGAATCATTCTTCCAAATCATTCATAATGTCGGGTGAATTTTATCTAAAGTAATAGAACTGATAAACTTGTTCACCAAGAAAGGTTTATCCATGTAACAACTCATGCTTAAATTGTGTACATTGAATTATCACTTAGTAGGAACCAATATCATCTTTGTTTAGTTATGTGAGAGACGAAACCAATTGATTAAACTGAAATATGGTCAACCATTTAAGTGATTCCGCATTATGTGAATTCAGATGAATACCAAAAAGCATGAAACTTAGAACAATAACAAATATTTATGCCAGTTACTTGTAACCAATTAGCATTGATGTATACATTCGTTTTTACGAATGCTGTGAGTAATAGTGTTAGAAAGAAAGTTTTCTTCAAGGAATACCCTCTATTTTTCTATCAATAATAATAGTAGTAGTATATTTAATTGTAGATTCATTTATGTAATTACAATCATATTCTCAATTTTAAGTGGACATCATATTCGTGGAATACGTAAAAGTAATGTTGGATAATATTTAATGATGATGTCTTCTTCAACTGATTACAGGATTCATACCAGTTTACAGGCTTGTTTAGGTTGTTAAGATAAATAATGGTACACTATTCGAAATGACGTGGGCTATACATTGCTTTCGTTGAACATTTATTACAAAGCTGTTAAAAATACAAAGCATCTTTAAATCATACTCACTAAGCGGCTTAATAAATAGAAGCGTACTTAGTGTAAGTTCCAGTTAGAACATCAACTCGTTGATGACGAGTCCTACATCAGCATTGTCTAACAGTTGTGCAATAACCTAGAAAATCTACATTTAGTCGTAATATGAATCATGTAATAGAAAAACTTGTTAGCGAAAACAAATAATAACTGACTGTAGTTAAAGATTGAAAATCGGAAAGTACTGGTCAGTAGTTTTATTCTAGTATGCTTCTCCTTAGCGGTTTACGTCTACAACAATATCAGTCATCGGATCAATATATGGTACTGTGTGATCATCACACATTCCCACTAGCAGACTTTATTTCACTACCTACATGGCGAAAACCCATTAGTCTCAGTTTCCAATTAGTTCTCTTAAAATTGATTCAAGTCACCAACAAAGTACATGATGATTTTAATTATTACGGGATGCCATTAACTTACTGTCAACTGACTTTCAGATTTCTAGTGAAGAGTTTAGTTCAAACAAGAAAGGGATTAGGCAGTTGCCCATCACTGGGAATATCGCTAATTGATTACACTTAAAATTTTAAACCATCATATTTTTATACTGTACCCTAAAGGTTTAGAGAACAACGTTCCGAAAAAACCCTTGTTTGATCCCTAATGATATTATAGATACATACTAATATACGGTGTCATATTGGGATGAAACTATTATTCTTTATATCTTGGTTCTTAATGAATGTCTAACAAAGCTCGTTCCATGATATGAAACTTTTAATGCAACATTCTACACAACACTCGATAATGACGAAGTTGTAACTAGATAAACGTGTTGAGATTATTAGTTCGTAATTTAAATTCCTTGAAAACATAAGATTCTCAAATGTTGGCAAAATAACGCATCCATCAGAACCCATAAGAATAGAAATTACAGGTCATGAATTTAATATCACCAACCGACCAGCAAGTGTTGAAAACCAGGGGCTGGTTTACATCTAACTTGAAGTTATTTTGTATTTTGGGATAGGAGGGTGTAGGGTAACATCGATAAGAAATTCTAGAAGGAAGAAGAGAGTGATTCAATAACCCAGTAGGTACATTAAGTGCACTTAGATTTACAAATAAAAGTAATCGGTCGGAATAGAGGCTGGCATAGGTATACAGCAATGACAATTTGATAGTGAAACCTGAAAATGAAAAGAAACTTGAGATCTATTACATCGGACAGTTGTTTTATCCTTGTTCTGGACTCCTTAACAGCTCGCATTTACGACTCAAATCAAGGACCTGAGCTTAAAAACTTTATACTTTACAACACAACCACTAGACTATTAATACCGTTGACATTCGACAGTTATCTAACAGAAGTCACCGTATAAAGCTAGATTCAAATTCAACGTTCACCACATGGCCTAGTTACAAAATATTTATGTTGAATCTTAGTCTTCACCCTCCCCCCTGTCGTCATCACATCCATCTACTTCTTCAACTGTTACATCATTTAACTTATGACATCAATTTATGTAAACACAAGAGAAAAATAATCATGCTATAAATATCGATGATATGAATAAATACTGAAACAGTTGGTGAAAAATGTATTCAATGTAACTGTAAGACACTTATCTTCTCTTCTGTTTTTTTTTTTGATTTATTTACAAATATGTTGTTGCTCTTTCTGTTTATTTCTAAGAAAAACTAATGAACTAATCACTTTGTTGTTAAGCCAACACTTGAAAATAACTTCATATAGAAGTAAATAAACTGTTATTTCATTTAAACAAACAAACGAAAAATAAAAGAAACATGTGAATGTTTAATTCGAAATAGTCGATTAAATAAATACAGCTGCTAGTTAGTTTCAGTATACATTTTATTTATATCTGACTTGTAAATGATTACAGATGTGTTGATAATGAAAATAGTTAACCGGTTAATTGAATTGTTATATATCAACTAGTTAGTGATGAAGATCTATTCCATCTAGTAAAGTTGGCTAAATGATCACTTTCATTTAAATATTCAAAGGAAGAAATTATTAATTGTTTTACATTCATCTATGTAGAACCCTGCTGGAATGCATGTTTTGTTTTGTTTGTGTTGATTGTGAACGTTAACTATAACCTATGCACCTTGTTTGATAAGAGTAGAGGAAGTGATAAATGCACATAGAGGTGATTAAACGTAGGAACTTATCAATTATGGAAACAAAGAATAGTTTCCCGTTGGTGAAAGTTAATCGTAGTTTATCAGCATGTTGAAAAATGGATTTTAATTATATAGAAAATTTAGTATTAATGAAATTCCCAAGTCACATTAATAAAATTCTTAGGAAAAAAAACCTCTGAACTGTTTACTTTTTCATGTCTTCGTAATCTACTTTTAGTTAGGATTTTTCTGAGTAAACTAAGTTTCTCCTTATTACTTACATCGCTGAAGATTTTCATATCCTGTAGCATAAATCTCTACTGACTGCTAAATTATACCCATTTATAGAAGTTGACAAACTAGTCATTTCTTTTTACGGTAACAATACTCAGCCTTGTTAGAAGTACATTGTGAAATAAGATGAATGAGCCTACTTCGTTTTCTACCGTATATTATTGAGCTGCATAGCGAGTATGTAGTATTCAGTTAGTGGTCTCTTTCAATACGAATATAAGAACATATTCCAGTTTGATTATGGAAGTGTTAAGGAAACACAATTAAGAGATCTGCCTGTGAATATTCAGTTGGTTATGCTTATTCATTTAACCTGCCTGTTGATTTTACATGTACGTTTATGTTATAATTTGAGGTAGTACCACAGTCACAGCCACGGGCAAACTATTATATAAAATCCACACAGTGACTTCATATTGATGTTTTTAAAACGTGAGGAAGTCTTTTGAAATGTACGTCATCTGTACACATTTTTATGATTTATAAGATTTGACTGTTACATAACATTATTTAAAAAAAATTAGATCATATCTAGTCTACACTTTTAATAAAACTATAAAACAGAATATTTTGTTGATTTAGCCAAATGATCTATTTAAGAAGATAAAAAAAGAAACAATAGATGAAACTGAACAATGTTTCATTCAAATGAACTTTTGCATAGTTTATTCCTGAGATAAACATTAACACTTGTAGGTACATTCAACTAACAAGTCATAAATAAGCTCAGGATACCGCTTGCCAGTTACTGTTCAACTTTGATCTGAATTTGAAAATGCTTTTGTATGAGATTTATATGATCGATTGACAAAAACCGAACAATATCAGATTACAAAAGTATGTTTAATGTTCACATTGAAAAGCGATATTAGCTATATAACCAACCTACAACCGTGTATGGCAACATACAGTAGATATTCAGGGGGGTTATGAAGGGGCTTTTGAGCTATCATTTTCCATGTTTTGGATTTGTTTTATTTACATCCCTCAATCTCATGTATTTAATGCACTTTCATAAAGTATTCACAAACTGTCGAGCTTATAAAGACTGATAAAATCAAGAATTAAGCATAGATAGATCTTTGCAATGAATGACATCTGGAGAAACAATAGACAACTTCTGTACAGCTCGTAGATAAATTTTAATTGAGTTTTGTGGAAATTTCTGAATGTTAACCTGACATCATGAATTGGTCTGAATCAGACAACCACTTACCACCAGACATAGTGGACAGATGTTTCGTTCTAGAATAAAACTTTTCAGCGGTGCTAATATATCGAAAATTGACTGAGTTAGAAAAACCAACCGTTGGATACCTTTAACCTCAGTGGTGTAGTTCTTAAACGTTCATCACGAAGCCTGATGATCGCAGGATTAATTCATTGATAAAGTCATGAATGTATCCTACTGCAGAGTCTCATAGTAGGATGAAACATCTGTTCAATAGGAGTCCATGGTTTTCGATTGATTATCTAACTCAAACAAATTCATGATATCAAATTCAAATTTAACAATCTCAACAATATTTAATTACTTGTGAAATAGTTGATAATCTCATTTCTTCCTAACATTACTGCTGCTGACATTGTTCAAAATAACATCTAACATGAAGGACTTCACAATACACAGTTTCTATATTTCACACTCACCAATTTAAAGAAAACAAGTGCAATTATTATAACTGAATAGATATGAAGTTTTACTGTTCCGTTTATATTCATGTTCAAGTTTATTCACATTTCATCATTCTTTATTGAAATGAAGTATGATAATCTTAACAAACATACACATCGTTTTGTCGGATTCTCGTCAGGCTTTCTCTCATTTCATTTTATTAGTTCATCATACAATGAGAATAGGAACAAAATGATGAACAACTAAAGAAAGAAAACTTCTTTTTTAATTTATTTCTTACTTTCTTTTTCTTTTATTGTTCTACACAACAACTCGAAATTTGTAAGAATTTCCAAATGAAAACAAAAAGGAGGGAGTAGTGGGGGGGGGACATTATTTCATGCATATTTAAAATTAGTAGTATGTTAGTAGTAATATTTAAGAATAACAATAATAATAATAATAGTAGCAAGTGTAATGGTACATGCAAAAATACATTAAGTGAACAAAAAACGAAACATTTGTATACATGCAAATTAAATGTGACAGGAGTATTTTTTTTGTGGATTTTGTGTTTAAGTCTCTATATTCTTGAATTCAGTAGTATATAAGTAGTTTTTTCAGCACAATATATAAGAAAACAATTATCAATCCAACATCGTTGAGTGAAAAATGCTATAAAATTTTATAATTCTAAAAATAACGATTAAATGTTGAAGAATATGAATAAATGTAATGAATGTATCAACTTCTTCCAGGAACATGAACAATACCAACAAGATAGATCACATAATTACTATACTTATAGTCACCTAGTAATTGAACATGCATATGTTAACACTTGATTAAGTGATAAGAGGATAAAAAAGTTTACTCAGATGATGATTTGTCTAAAATCAATACAATTTGTAGTTATTTGAAGAAGAAGAAGAAGAAGAAGAAGAAGAAGGGGGAAGAAGGGGAAAAACAGCCGTATGATGACAATGAATAGTGTACTCCATGCGAAGAATAGTGAAGCGAGTGAATAATTTTGACATATTGTTGATGTGGTTTCAAACAATTCTGAATCACGTTCTTTGATTGCCGATGAAAATAGCAACACAGTTCAATGATTAACATAAATAAAATAGTACTTTCATTTAAACAGTAAACTACATACATAAACATAAAACAATGAGAGATAGATAGAACAAAGTATAGTACCCAAAGCAAGTCATTTTATCCTATTACTTTTAATTGACTGATAGATAGAATTATCTAACAAGTATCTACTAGTATGCATATAGAGAGATTAGAATATAGACAGTGTTCCAGTGTTTTATTTTCATGGCCAAACCAGAAGGCTGCATGAATGCATTATTCAAGGCTAGATACATTATTTTCTGTGATATACACATATATTTGTATTTATTACGCATATTGTATTGTAAGTAATCTGTTAAAAGAATTCGCTGTCGAAACAACTTTCGAGGATAAGGACAAAGTATCATTTTATACTTGAAAACAAATACAAGAATTATTCATAAGTTCCTACGCATGTAGTTGTGAAGGTTGTGTTGACATGTGTAAGTTATTGTTGGGTGAGTGAGATGAGGGGAGTGGGGCAGATGAATGATGAGGATGGAGTGAGATTGCGGTTCGGAGACAGTCAACGATGAAACAAATTCACCAGCAAATCAATAGGCAGTGGAAATATTATAGTGGAATTTTTCTCAGCTGAAATTGCACTTAATGTTTGTAAATAACGTAATTGTAAAGCAAACGGTGATGTTTTAATAACATCTGCAGCTTGTTTTAAAGCAAATGATGATTTTTCTTCACCTTCTGCAGCAATAACCTGAAGATGAAGAAAGGCTCAATATAAACGAAAATTGATAAGGAGAAAACCACTTGATATTTAAAAAAATATCAGGTATGTATTATTATGTAACATTTAACAATATGTTGTCTATATTTGGCATAGATTCATTTCAGTTGGGTACCACTGAAAAAATAGGAATCACTGAATAGCGACTACATCCCATAATAATCAATCAACTAAAGACTAAATTCAAGATACTTCTAAAGTTTCAGTACGAAGTCGTCAAGAATGTAACATTTATCACCAATCGCATTAATTGATCGTTGTGTTATATTATAAATTGATTGAAAACGGCAAAGTGATGTTGATGATTAAATATTCTTCTAGAAATCTGAGTTTCTTGTATTCGTTCTGCGTTATATCAAAGGTACACATTGCTGAAATGTACCATTTTCGGGTGGTAACATCTGTTAATCTTGCCTTGGTTGACAGTGGTAACCAGTAGAGATTATTATTTGCCGGATACCAGCAACAAATTAAATACCGATTTCCACTAAACAACTTCATTTTGGTAGTATTTTAATAATGATATTGTCACTCAGCCAGTCATGACTAACATAAGGCATTATGTAAATGTCGATTACTTGAAGGTACTAAAATTCATCTGAACAGTGAAACGAAGTTATCATAGCGAACACCAAAGTAATTTAAGTAGTAATACTAGTGGTTGTACGTAAAAATTAGTATAAGGGACAATATGTGTATAGGACAAAGCAACTTTTGGAACATAAAGTAAAACACCATTTCAATATTCATCATCTAGGCACCATTACGAATGCTATTAAATCACTCTACTCAGTGTCGCTAATCGTTGGTCACCAATCCACTATTGATTGATTATACAAATATCATAAAGCTTATGAAATATGTATTACAGAACTGTTTATAATGATACACAGGACCTGAAAATTACAAAAACCAGCACACTTTTGATAAACTCCAGGATATTACTTAAGTTCGAGTGAGATTTTTGTGACTGGTAGAGTTTCGACATGTCTGGTTTTAGATAGTTACCAGTAGCGATAAAGAATAAACGAAACGCTATAACATAAATTGATGAAAGTTGGAATTCTACCATTAAACATTAACCAGTCCCATGATGCTGATGTCTAATTGTTCTCTGAGACCTGAAGACCCTGAATTAAAGACCAACGGGGAGGAGGAATACAGAGTGGGCACTGTTGAGAAGTCCCATATCATCATAAGACAGCTGTCCAATGTCCCATGGTATCCAGTGGTACTCAGCCAACAGTGGTCTGTAACTAACACAAACGAACTCAAGCCATCCAGCCTCACAGTCTTAGTCATGAGTTCCCAATCACTCAGAGAGCGACTGAGTTCCCGTAGTACAAAGGTGGTTATATGAATAATCACTAATTTCATGTCTTTTATTGTCCTTAGTGGATTCCTCAATATTGCTGACATGTGGTAAATAGCACGAAACCTTGGTAAAGTTGGGTTTTCATTCAAGTATCTGCAACTCTATGACACGGAAAAATAGCGATTATTTGTTTCAGTAACTCTAATTTTTGATCGATAGAACTTGAAAAGTATTACAGAGCTAGGTAAACTAGACATCAATCACTACTCAGTGACTTACTCTTGGTTAGGAAATATCAGAAATTCAATTTTTTAGTTATTAGGACATTACAAACATATTATGTTAGAGTGTGGCTAGCAAGTGGAATGCAGGACAAGCTTTTCGTCCTATTTAGCACTCATCAACTGGATGTACCTGTATCTTAGTGTTTATGCGATTCATATTAAATCAACAAGAAGAGTCAAACACATCCAAATAATATATCATGTTATTATTATCTAAAAACATATTGTAGATCACATTACACGTAACATATAAATAGATGAACAATGCTAATTTAAGTGATACTCGTTTTATAGCAAGAATGCAAACTGAACTCAAGATTTAGAACTACTTTCGGAAGCATATTACGTAAGCGTTGGTTGCATATGCATTAAACATTTTAACCTAGTTATTTTTCACATTCCTGTCTTCATAATCCATTAAAATTTTCTATCACATTTACTTATTTGTGTATCCAGTATCATGTTTCTTATCATTAATACCCTTGTTTTATATCGGTATGTATTGTATACATATTTGTATACAAATGATTGTATGAAACTTAAGAAGAATCATTTTTTCTGAACTAGTTCACTCAACATCATGTACTCTTCTAATTCATCAACTAATCGTAGAAAAAATTAAGTATACACCATTCGTATCAACTAAGTCAAGAGTAAAGAAGATCAAAACAAGTGTCTTTTAAATATAAAACAAGACAAAAGTAAACAACAATCAATCATATCGGAAGTCACTTAAGTAAATTGTTATTCACTTGATGAAATATTCTTACATTTTATTTCTGTCAATAGTTTGTACGGATGAAATTGTCCAGAATGAAGATGAAAGCTAAACAGTTAACTCATTGAGCCCATAGAACTCAATGTGATCATTATCATGATTAATACAACATTCTTCAATTGCTTAGCTTATGACCTCAATTTTTTTTCTTTTAAATTGTATTTCTGTTATTTTAATCTCCTTTACAGACTAATTTATATTTTATCTTGTTATCAGTTTCATACTGAACACAACAGTATCAAGTCTTTTAATGTTGATCAATGAATGAATGACCACTAATCTAACAACTTTAAATAGTTTTATTGTTATTTCATCAGTATTTGAATTCATTAAGACTGATGAATAACATCGTAAAATATGTTACTTTTCATATCACGATATAGTCTCATTTAGATAACGATTGTTCGCTAGGAAACACTGAATAGTCATTTCGTCCTAGTATGGGACTCGTCAGTATTATCGATAAGCGATCGTATCAGGAATTGAACTTAGAGCCCTCTGGTTCCACGATGAATGTTTTATTATTAAACCACTGAGTCTTCTGTCGACGGATGATATTTATAAGACAGTCAATTTGTGATCAGTAGTTTACTAATTTAGATTAATTCATGATATCGAATCAACATTAAACAGTCACCACAACACCCAATTACATTTTGTTTGCAGAATAAATTAAAAATCTGTTCATGTGTATATCATGCATGTTTGATATCATTATTACTTTACCTTAGCACGTGCTTCTCTTGTAGCTTCAGCTTCAGCCGCCATTGCTCTTTGAAGTTGAACAGGTAAACGTACATCTTTTCTAAGAAGAAGGATAAAAAACATAGAAATAGAGAAAAAAATATAACACAACTAATCATATGCAAAATGTTGTATACTTTTTTTCAGAGAAAAATGCACTGGTATTATATAATCTGAGAGTTAATAAGTGAGGAGGGCATGAAATCACTTCGTCCAAACTTGTTTTCTACAAAACTCTAAGATGGGCTGCTTAATGGAGTATTCAATTGACAAGTATTTCATTCACGTAACTTAAGTGACTTAGTAATATAAAGGAGAAATGGATCATACTAAACAAATTTAACAACATTCATCTATCCGTTATGTTCACCCTCAATGAACAACGTCGTAATGATAAGAACTCATCTTTAGATGTCATACTTACAAAAAGATCAAACGAAACATTAAAAAGAGGTGCATCATTCAGTCGGTATACTTATCTTCACGGCTCTGTACTTCGTATACGCTAAATGAAACCTAGTGAAGTGTTGAAATTATAATTCTAAGGTTATTTATTCAGAGGGAACAATCAATGATGGCATTATGAATATTCTCAAATTTCTACGTTTAAAAGAGTACCCCATGAAATTGATGTGCGGACTCAAGGTGAACAACGAGACAAAACCAAGAATTATGACAGTCCCTACGAAACCAATAATTCGTCAACTTCACTTTATAAATGATAACTCTGATGAAATATTAACATGAAAAATGAATGGATCTTTGTAAAAAAGGTTTAGTGCGATTAAATCGAACTTTCCATCCTACAAGTGTCCTTTAATCACAACTGAAGATAATGATAAACTTATTGGATTTACCTCATCGATGTGCATTTATTAATTAATTCAACTACCCATGTGGAGATAATTACATAGAGTGTAGAATCAGTCAGGTGTGTCACCGAATATCAGAAACTTATGCCATTTAGTGAAAAACGAGACAATTACAGACAATAAGTTGTTTCATAATTAATTACTTAATATCCATCGGATACAAAATGGATATTAACAATAGGTGATTACATAATTATTTGCTGAATCTCTTACGAAAAGCATTTTAATTTATGAACATTTGGATGATTCCTCAAGAGGTAGTTATAGTTATCATATTTGCCAAGATAATAAACAGGTTAGGTCGAAAATATTTGACAGTAACCCCACTCTACAAAACATAGTAATAATGTGTTGATTGTCTAATGATAACTTTAAATTTTTTTATGAAATTTCTCGTCTTTTGGATAGAAAACACTATTGTAAACCTACTACACGAAGATGTGAAGAAAAACACCCGAAGGATGCCCTTCAGAAGAATGGTTATTTACACGATTTCATCAAGAAACGTCTCTGAAAAGCCCTAACAAACATTAAATTAGTCATTGAAATCAACAAACGGATCATTCTACCATATATGAAAGACGTACTAAAAAACACAGTCAGACTATTCAGGTCATGAGGAATGAATGTCATGTGCAAGCCAATAAACTTATTACAATTAATTCGATGCAAACCAAGGGATAGAATAGTAAAAGAAGACGAACTGAAAGTCATCTTCAAAATGAACCATACCAACTGTGATGAACATTACATCGAACGATTACGCAGACATCTTTATTTTCGCCTACATGAAAACTAAAGAACATTTAGAAGTTTGGCACTCAAGTCAATCGGTAGTCAATAAACATATTGATGTAAGATACAATTCATCAACGAGATTAAAAAACTAATTAACAACGACAATTTTAAGAATCAGACCAAGAAAACAACTACTGGAGGAGCGTCAACACCAGCTAGTCACTTATGAGGAAAATATTGAATGTCCACCAGTGGTTTGAACTAATGATATCGGCTAGAATGACAATGAATATTTCGTAATTAAACTGTTCAGCTCATACAAAGCAATACAATCAAAACTATCATCTCGAGCTGCAAACCTTTTCTAACACACTTTCTTATTAACAGGTTTCACAAGCGGTTTATGATTAGTCAATAGATATTACACATATTTTAAATGATGGAAATACAAAATCCAGTGTATACTGAATTTTGTACAAATGAATGTATCATGTTGCGATTGATGTTAGTAGGGTACCAATGAAACCAGGGAGCACTGGACAACTGTTTCGACTTAGTATGAGACTCATTAGCAGTGTCTATTCTAGATTACAGACCAGAACTTCAGGTTAGCGAACGCAAACCATCTAACTTAATTAGAGTAAACAGCTGACTAGTGACTAACTTTATGATGTTCCTAAAGATTTAGGGAAAAGTTGTAACTCGTGAAGTTCAGACTTATAGGAAATGAATGTTGGTGGCTTAGTGGTAAAGGGAGAGGGGAGAATTTTTAAAAGCTTAGATAGTTTACAACGAATTCCACTAATTGAAGCTTACTAAACATGTTTTAAGTGTGCAAATTATAAAGTAGACAAACAAATAACTATGTTACTTACACTTCAACACGTTCTACTTTTACACCCCATGGATCAGTTGCATCATCAAGCATTGTCTACATAAAGGAATGAAGTAATGAAAAGAACATTCCAGTTGTCGATAGAAACATTCCCAAGATTTCATAATAAAAGTTTTAAAATATGCAAAATATTATTTTTCATTTAAACAATCGTAAGTAATTAAATATAAGTAAATCAACTTAGAATGATATAGACAATGGTGTTTATTTAATAATCATAGGAGGGTTTTGTTCGCCCAATGAATAAGTTGTAGAGTATCTTCTCAGTAACATTCTAATTATGTGTAAATATGTGTTATGTCCTACTGTACTGAATGAATCCTATTGATCAAGTTGTTATGTAATTAGTCTAAGTAATTCAATATGATTATAGTTTCATCCAAGTTGATATTTATCAGCACAACTTATTTACAATCTTGAGAATATTGATATTCTACAAAAGAAATCCCCTGTGAATTACTCAGCTTCATAAATGAATTACGTAATATTTATCCAAAGGTTTCCTGCTAACTTATTTCAACTACATAATATTAAATATGTGCTAGCAATACATGTTTCAGGGTTGAATAAAGCAGTTAAGAGACTGGAAACCGATTAATCTATAGTTTAACTTTAGTTGATTGTATTCGTCACCGATTAATGTTGTTTGAGTACCACTGGAAAGCAGAGAGTATTGGACAGCTGTTTTGATCTACTCTGCCATTTCTCATTAGTTCTCACACTAAATTATTCCTAGGGAATGCGACTAAAGCTTTCCCTGTCTCACGACTACTGCTTAACCATCGACATCATCGGGCTAGCATCTAATGGTAGAATTTCCATTTCAGTGAATTTGTGATATAGTCAGTTTATCAGCCATTGTAGTTGGTGACATGTCTGAACTCCATCATCCACGATTTCTCACTAAAACTTCAGGAACATCTTGAAGTTGACCACTAGTTAGTTGATTATTTTAGTCGACTTGAAGTGGTCTTATAGAGACGTTCTTCAGGTTCCTCTCCATGGAGCGATAGAGGGTGCACGTTGTTGGGTAGTTCCATACGAGGACGAAACAGCTGTCTAGTACTTCCTGGTTTTCAGTGGTACCCTGGTAGCATCAATCTTTGAATTGTTCAACCAACTAAAAATATATATCTTCTCAATATATAAGATACCATTACTTTATTGAATAAATAATTGATTGCATAGATACAAAAATCAGTTGTTACAATGTACCCATTTATCTCTATCATTGATGATAATATCCAAAATTATTGAAACTTAATTTGTTCGAATTTAGGCTATGAAAGTATAAAATTGAAAATGTAACAGTTTGTATTTTTACACACATACACACCTAAATATGCAATAAATCATGCCTCGTGTTTTGTAAGTAACCATAGTCAATGTATCTTAAATATTTCCTCAATCTTTTTTATTCGGAATAAGTGGTTACATTTGTTTTTATCTAAATGATACTCATTTATCCTATTTCGGTAGATATAAACCATAGACATTCTCATGTGTAGTTTAATCTCAAAAGGAATCCATAAGAAAACAAATAAACTATTGTAAATGGGTGTTGTGAAAACTGTTGAACGTTAAGATAATATCATGAATTGGTCATAATTAAACAATCACTGATCACCTGGAAGCACTGGACAGGTGTTTTCAGCAGCGAGAATCCACGATGGATTAATGGAGTCATAAAGAGCTTGCACACACGTATCGCTAATGGGCTGAATTAAAAATATTGACCGTTGAGAGCCGACTCAATGGCCTAATGATAAGGCGTTTACCATGAATCCAGATGATCTTGTATTCGATCCCTGATGGGGTCGTGGATGTACATTGCTAATGAGTCCCATACTAGAACGAAACAGTTGTCCAGTGCTTCCAGGTGGTCGATTCTTGTCAAATTCAGACCGATTCGTTACATCAAATTAAAATAAACTATTCATACTTATCAGCGTTATACTTTTTTACCTGCATGGATGTTGAAATTGATTCACGTTCAGATAAAATTTCAGCTAAATTCTTGGTACCTAAAACATTTCTCAATGTAGTTGCTGCTAACAAACGTGTTGATCGATCAGCATCTTCAACATTTGTAATAGCTACGACAGGATTATAAATACGATAATACACTACAGCGTCTACAGCGACAGTGACTGAATCTTTTGTAAGTACCTTGAAATATAAAATAAGTGAAAATGAAATAAACATGGTGAAAAATTAAGGTTCACAAATATGGCTAGTTTTTCAGTACTTTTACAAAACTTACTTATACGATACAACTTCGGTGTTTAACAGCTACTTTATACTTGTTAAATCATCTATTTCTGATATCCTTTAACATGAAGTAGGAGATGACGACCTTATTTAGTTTGACAATGAACGTACCACAATTAAATCATTTAACTCAGAGTGTACTCATTTGAAGAGTGAATACTGCAAACATGTTTTATAGAAATAGGACTGGAGTTCCTGAATTTGCAATACATTAAGCATAAAGAAATATTTATGTGATTAACTATTACACATATCATGCTTCAACGTTAAAATGAAACAACTAACACTAAACTATAACTGCATTAATAAACCGTAACCATAAGTCATAGTCCTGACTCGAATACTAAACTTGGTTATTGCCCTCACGATAACCTAAAACTAACCACCAAACCTTATCCTGAACCTTATTGTAACCTATCTCTAACCCTAACGATAGTCTGACTTAAAACTAAGCTAAGTTTGACCTAAATTCTCACCTAACCCAATCTTAACTTTGAAACTGAATTAACCTTGATCCTAAACCTTAACTCTAGCCATAATTCGACATTCACTCTAACCCTAACCTAAACATTAACCACAATTCTTCCAGGATTTAAGTTTCTCACCAAACAGTGACAACAACATGTTGAACGACTTTCATCATTGATTAAATTTAACGCAATAACTTTGAAATCAATCAACCGCCCACTGTTGGCCACAATTTTAACGTTTGTTTCATGAAACTACAAGTCATGTTAACCGCATATAGACGTTATTACTTTAGTACTAAGGCTAAAGTATCTAGAATTACTTTAACTTTCTTTAAATGCTTCATATTAGTGGAGTTTTTGTTATGAGTTACATTAGGTAAGTTAACAGTTCTCATTGATGAAATTATTTTTAATATTATAAATGTAATTCTTACTTCTTGAGGTGGAACATCAAATGTTACAGTGCGTAAATCAACTTTACGTATTGAATCAATACATGGGGCAATAAAGAATAATCCTGGTCCACGAGCACCTTTAGGTAAAATTCGTCCTAATCGAAAGATAACTGCTCTTTCATATTCAGCAACAACCTATATATAGAAAACATTCAAAGATATTTGATATGAAACATTGAAGAGTATACAAATAAAGACTGAAAAACCTACACTACAGACCACATATTTAACTAGACTAAACTTAAGATATTTCTAAAACTTCAGCAGTACAATGAATATAAAAGTCAATGAATTAGTTACTACTTAAATAAAACAACAGTTAATAACCAACAAACAAAGTGGATACAACCAATCATTGCATTTGTTATCAAAAATACATTGGTTTAAGGTGGTTTTTGTGGAGATTGGCATTTAATTTGGTTCAATGGATTAAGTGTTTTCTAACCTAAAGGCTATGTGTTGGATTCAATGGCGAAATAAATGGTACAGACTGTCCGGGGAGTCTCATCAAGAGAAACAGCTATTAAGTGCTTTCTAGTTTTCATTGTTACCCAAATAATATCAATCTGTGACAACAAATTAGATACTAATAACAATAAAAGCCATTTTAAATCAACTATAATAATCAGCTCCCTATCGACTAACTTTGGAATGTTTCTGTAGTTCCAGTGAGAAGTCGTAATTGACGGAGTTCACGCTTATCGAGAGTGAAACAGTTATCACCAATGGTATTAACTGATCGTCGCTATATGTAACAAAATGATGAAAGTTAAAATTCTATCATTGGACTTAGGCCTAGTTGCACAGATAAATAATCTTTCTCAGTGAGACTTAGGTTTAATTTCTTGACGGGATCCGGGTGTGGACCTTTGGAGAGATCTAGAATAGAAGAAGACAGCTGTCTAGCCCCATCTAATTTCAAGTGGTACCCAACCACTATCAGTTTATGGCAAATACAGACAACTAATTACATAATAATAGTGTCAACTGGAGTTAGCAGTATCATGAAAATCTATTCAATTATTTTCCTTGTCTCCATTATAAAAGTATAGTGTTCCTTGTAAACTTATTTACTGAACGTTGCGGATAACATTTGCCTAAATTTGGTAAATATAAACATCATGAGGTTATTGCACCTATTGCTAAAACTTCGAAGCAGACTTGATCATCTGATTACCATATATGTTTCACACAACATTTTCACTGCCAAATTTATTAGATACACTTAGCTACTGACAACAGAGACAAAGGATACCGCTAAACTGTCTCTTTTTAAGTACATAAATTCAGTTACAGCAATTCGATATCAATAGCTTTGATGAAACGTAGTATATTAGAAGCTGTTTGAGTACTAATTACTGGGTAGATACTGAAACACTAGTATCCTCAGTTAAACAGATGATAGGCTAATGGTTCTATCAAAAATACATAGACCATTTTATGTTACTTTGGAATTTCCTCATAGGTGTTGGTATTAAACCTCTTTTGTGAAATTCCTTTATTATGGATATATAAACTAATGAACTCAATTGCACGTAATGTGAAGTAGGAAGCTGTTCCCAATTGTTTGTTTTAATGAGCAATTTCTTTGATACAGTGAGACTAGTTTAGCAGTTGCATATATGCTTTCCATTAAAGTGCTTAAGCTAAAGTTGATTTTTTTCGCCTATTTCATCATTTTTGAATTTAAGTCGTACAACAATCGGTTTCATCTTTTCATTTTTGTTTTTCCATGCTTACTTATGAGCCTATATGCTTAGCTATTATGTATGACAGCTTTTAACTGTGAATAGTCCCTTTTCAATCTTCTCTCCTAAACACGATTTCAGAGCATGTTTGAATAATGTTCATATCTGGGCTTGTTTAAGGCCTTTTGGAGAGAAACTATAACACATCGAAATTCAGCTCACTCCGATAATCATTATAGTAAATTAGTTATGCAAATGAATGTTTATGACTAATTGAATACTTGTTATTGTGTTCAAATTCTATTGACAAGCGTATCAAATGGTTGCGATTTGTTCAGAAGATTGAGAAAGTAAAAGGTATGTTAGCATCTGCTAAGGGTAATACATGAATCATCAGCCTACCTGACTTACAGAATTGATTGAAACCTTAGATGAAGCACACGCTAATGTTAAAATCACGATGAATTATGAAGAAAATAAAGTAAATTCCAATTCATGAGCCTAAGAATTTTACAAAGAAACGATAGAGATATCCAAAGGTATTTATACCAGATGAGTACCTGAAATTGACAACAACCTCATTTTCATCAATTAGATGTTAGACAGTGTCTCTATTAAAAATACATTGAACAGTCAATCTCATTTGTTTTGGTATTTGCTTAGAGATGATGGCAATGAGCTTCATTGATGTTCTTTTAGTGTAGATAGATTATCATGAAAATGTAAACTAGTAAACACAATCAAAGGAAATATGAGCTATAAATCTTCTCACTTTTGTCTGTTAGTTTAACATTACCCTGGTAACGTTATTTTCCTCTATTTTATTTTGTAACACCTCATTTAACATTTTCAATTAGACATTCTTTTAATGTATTGTTATCTTTTTTTTAGCATTTCTCATTTTTACTGTATTGAATCTATCTAGTATACTTATGTTATTAGACAACTTCTAACATTCATTTATTTTACTTGAATTGGAATGGTTTGTGAAGGTTGGTATTAAGTTTAGTTGATTGAATTTACCTTAGATTATTGTTGGTAGGGTATCATTGAGAATCAGGGACGAACTAAACTTAATACCAATCTTCACAAACCATCTTAATTCAATTACAATAGTCAGCTCACTAGTGATTAACTTGATGATGCTCCCGAAGCTCTAGTGAGAAGTCGTAACTGGTGGAGTCCAGACTTGTCGGAAGTGAGATAGTCATTAAAGATGACAGTAGATGATTTTTAGCACTATATATCACAAATTGATGAGAGTGGGAATTCTATCATTGAATGCCGGCTGACGCAGTGGTGCAGAGGGTTTGGCTTTCGTTGATCTGAATCCCCTGGGGTGAAATCTAGGATGAACACTAAGGAGTGTTATACTGGGACGAAACAGTTGTCCAGTTCTCTCTGGTTTTGACTGGTAATTTACTAACATCAATCTCTGACGAATTTAATCAACTACTGATTTATTTTATCAATCACCCTGTCTCTATATGTTCTCAAAATGCTTCCCCACCACACACACACATACAGTCGTCGAAACTTTTATAATGGTTAACATGTAAATATTAAACCGGTTTGAACACCTTTACAATTACTCAATCATTTGTCACAGTTTCTTTCTAATTCTTCATTAACATAATAACAACTATGCAGTCCAACTTTATATTTTAAGTTACAGTCAGATAATGAGTAACCATGAAGTAAATGAATTCATCTGACTATTCTATTAAGCTCATTCATTCTTTTCATTCTTTCGTTAAATTCATGTAAACTGACTAAAAATATACCACTTTTAATTAGTTATTTGATTTTTCATCAAGATCTTATCAAAGTTCTTTTGAAGTTCATTTGAAACTAATGAATTATTAGCTTCACAGTAAATGTTAAAATAAATGACTATCATCGGTATAGAGAACGCTTTGAGTAGATATTCCGCCATCTTAGTATTCATTTAGACATTGACTTATAACCATAGAATCATAGAAAAGTAGTTGAAAGTTGTTATATACTTTTACTTATATCAATATATACAGACAACTATGGTCATGAATTTGTTTTAATATAATGCTAAAACAGTGCATCTAGAAAGTTTTAAGAATCCTGGAGAATTCGCAGAAGTATTTCATACACGTTAATCTTCGGTTAAAACAAACTGATATAAATTTTGTTGATTGCATATCGCATAGACTGATCTCAGTTGAGTAACGCGGAATCCATGAGGAACTAGAAAGCTGTTTCGTTCCAGTACAGAACTCCTTAGCAGTACCCACATTTTATTTCTCCACGGAGGCCACCTAAGGACCTTCAGGTCTCGTGGTGAATGCTTAACTCTCTAAACAACTGTTTCTATGTTTAGTGGCAGAATTCCCACTTCAGTCAATTTTTGAGATAGCCCGATGACTGCCTCACTTCTGACCCCCGCCCCCATCAACCAATACTTCTCACTAGGTCTTCAGAGACATGTTAGAGTTAATATTCATCGAGCTTGTTATTTCACTAACGTTGGATGGGGGGGGGTTGTTGATTGGAACAATTATCACCAGTGACAATAGATGATCATCGAGTTATGTAACAAATTTATCAGCGTGTGTATTCTGCCATTAGACGCAGGACCAGTGGTGCTGCTAGTTAGGTATTCACCTAAAATATCGTAGTTAATGGGTTTGACTACGTGGCGGAAATGGTGCTGGTAACCTCTGAGGAGTCTGGTACTGGAGCTTGTCAATTTCCAAATGCTTCCTTGTTTCACTAGTACCTAACTAGAATCAATATGTGACGAATACACACAATAAAATGAAATGTTAATATCCGCTAAACCACCTTAGCTCAATATTATTGTAGACTTCAGTTTATTATTTTATGAAGAAAACATCAATCACTAAGCGGTTACTCGCAAGCATGATTGTCTTCAGTAAATGGAATCCATGACACGCAGTTCTTTCTAAATATAACTTGTCTGTTGAACGAAAATCAACACTAGGAGTTAAGTGAATCAAGTTACTCTGTTTCTAATTAAATTAAATGTTCACTTTAGCTTCTGCATGACAACCACAATCCTACTTCAAATCGTAAATACTTTAGAAATGGGTCCCCTTTTTAATAAACTCAGAAACCCCATACTTTTCGTTTTCAGTAGACTTTGTTTATAATTTGATTACACAGTAGGAACTAATTCATCCTATAATTCCTGGTTTCCAGTAGTCCTTTAGTCCGTGTTATTTACTGATAGAACAACTTAATGGTGATGAATACTTAACAAAATCACATATTTAACAAAACATTTTATTCACTATTAAGTACTACACTGATGTTAGAATTTCAATTGAAGTTAAATATTATGCATAAATCTATGTCAGACAAACATTGAAAGCTAAGTAACAGATGAGAGCCGTTTCATATTAGTATAGAAGATTTCTTGAGTATAGACTGAGGACTTCATGAAGAATATAATCAAATACAATTACATAACGTGTTAAGCGCCTCATATTTAGACTACTGAGATACCATCCATTGATATGCCTTTTAAATTTTAACTAATTGGTTTAGGTGTATGGCCTTAGTTATTGTCATGTTCTACCACAGGAACTTTTAATCATGTATTCGAGACTGACATATTTGAGACTAGTGACAAATAACTTCATGTATTGATTCCAAGTTTGTATCTTTGATTCTCTTATGATGAATATAGTATGAATCCTTTAGATTACTGAGTTGAAGCATGTTGATTATTATTTCGACATTAAGTGGAATAAGATTACGTAATTTATTATTTATGATAAGAAATTTGATTGAAAGAATCAAATTACTTGATATTTTACTAATACATAAAACATCAACTTACTTTAATACAGAGAAATAATGAGAAAGGAAATGTAATTATAATGAATAGATAGGAGATTGTAATTAAAATAGCACTGCATATTCCATAATCTCCTGATTTTCTTGATGGATCTATATTCAATGAAAAAGAAAATAAAAATAAAAATCAATTGAAAAGTTAGTGGTTATCTAATTTAAACTAATTTGTGGCATCAAATTAACATTAAGCAACCGCCATAATACCCAATCGCAATCAACATTAACTCACTGGTGACTAATTTCTAACGGTAATTACTGGAGTACCAGTGAGATGTGAATAATGGAGTTCAACTACGTCAGATATGAGAGAGTTATCCATAGATTGCAATGGATGAGATCGAACATAGATATCATGAATCGATTGAGTCAGAAATATCAGTTATTAAATGCTCAACTGGCTCAGTAGCCTAATGGTTACACCCTCACCGCGAAAATAGAGTCCTGAGTTTGATTCCTGATAGGGTCGTGGACCCCAACTACTGAAGAGTCCTATACTAAAGTGAAACAGCTATTTAGTGCCTTCTGGTGGTCAATAGCTGTTTAATTTAGACCAATTTGTGATACCAATTTATTTAGTAGTCGTTGTATATAAATGATGAACAACTTTGTTCTGTTTATCATTTCACAATATTGGAATTTTAGTGACGGTGAAAGTGTAAGTTAATGAATTCTCAGTTTATAGTTTCAAAGTTTTAAGCCTGATTATTGTATTATTATCTCGTATGTGAACATGCACATACATAGTCGAAAGGTTTCAAACTAAGATACAATATCTTTTCATTAATAGCCTATAGTTTATAGTTTATATAACTGAGACCCAACCTCAGGGATAATCTGTTATCCATTAATCTTCCAAGTTAAGCTATTTTTATTTATTTATTTGTTTTATAGATTTAATTTTAACACATCTATCTGAGGAATATTAAATTGATCGAAGCACACTTTCACCTCAAAACAAATTCTACAAATAGTTTCACAGTTTATGTGTAATTATACTAAACACTGTAAACAAAAATGTTTCTGTTCATTGAGATAACCAATAGGGACAAAATACACAAAGGTTAATAATGTGATTGATCATTGTTTACACCAAAATATCATCAACGAGATTATCAAAATCCGTTACTAGTATATTATATTGTTAACTTTAGTTGTACATATTCGTCAAAGATTGATGTTGTTTGAGTACCAGTGAAAACCAGAAAGCACTGTATAGCTGATTCATTTTAGTATGGAACTCTGTGATGCAGCGTGCACTCTAAATGCCGTTAGAGAATTAAACCTAGGACCTTCAGGTCATATATAGAACTCTCAACCATCTACACCACTGGGCCGACGTTGATGATATATTTCTCACTTCAGTCCATTGTCACTTGTGATAACTGATGCAATCCTGACACGTATGAACTCCACCAGTAATTAGTGTGATGATTATTGTAACTGAATCCAAATGGTTTTGTACGGACAGGTATTAAGTTTGGTTGTTCTTATTCGCTGTATTCAACTATAATAATCAGCTAACTATTGAGTACCTTGGAGATATTCCTCAAGTTCTTGTATGAAGTCGTGACTTATAGAGTTCAGACTTCTTAAAAGTAAGACAGTTATCACCAAAAGCATTCAATGATTGTCAGGCTATATCATAAAGTAATCGAAGTTAGAATTCTACAATTAGACGTTGGCCGGTTCTAGTGGTGTAGACGGTTAAACATTCACCGTAAAATCTAAAGGGCATAAATTCTATTCCCTAGAAATATTGGATGTATTTACTACATAGGTTAGTTTTATAATAATCTAAAACAGCTATCATGTTTCCCATAGTATCAAATCAACATTAGTCTATAATAAATACATACAACTCTACATAATACTTATCCCTACAAAACTATTCCTATTCTATTATTAATTATTCATATACTATTGCATTAATCTATTCAGTAAACATACAATTGATAATAAATTATTAATTGAATTATGCTTCATTAGAATTCATTTAATCCTATTATCATTAGAATATTTCAACAGTTTATTGAACTATTGATGATGAACATGTGAATAAACAATTATTACATCGAACATTGGATTGTCTTTTTTTTGGGGGGGAGAGGGGGGGGAGGTGGACAAAAATATCCTAAATATGTAAGTAACATTTACCATATTTTAAAATAAACTATTTACAAGGTCATCTCATATAGCAACAATTTAAACAAATATCTACAATATCAATAATTCATGTAATAATAATAATTATGATTATCATATTTTTGGTTAGCAATAAATGTAATGAATAATTGAGTATAAGTAGAATTAATGACAATTTGATTATGAAATAATTATATTATGAACACATTCCATTTAAGGTACACAACTATTATTATTATTATTATTATTATTATTATTATTATTATTATTATTATTAATATTAGAGTTAGTAACTGTGCCCTTTTGTGCCCTGATTCATTTCTATTTAACAGATCACTTAAGGACAATATAAACAATAATCATTGATAGTTGTGCATAAGATAAACGAATTCATTCATTCATTCACTTAATAAATACACCATTGATTCAATTAACTGATTAGTTAATCAATCAACTTTATTAATTGATGATCATTCAGCAAATAATTAATGTAAGTGTTATGATTATGTAACTATAATGTGTAAATAGTGTATATCACTATGGTTATGGTTGTCAAATTTCTCGTTGGATAATTTAAATGTTGTATACAATAACAAAAAGAAAATTGTTGTTAAGAGAAGAAACAATCATTTTTCCGATATTTCTTTAGTTATCTTGATAAGTTGAAATGATTAAATTGATTATTGAATGATTAGTATGATTAGATATTTTGGTTATATTATTTTCTGTGAGGACCGGTGTCAAACACAGCTGCTTATTCTCACCATTTCTTTTTTCTGGTAGTTAGTTAGATTCTGGAAATCTCATCATCTCTAGGAGAAGCATGGAATATGTCGGACAATGTGGATAAAGTTAAATGATTTGAACTTCCCACACACAGTAACTAATGAAAGTGACGACAAAATGTGTAGTAGCAGCCTCTGTAGCCAGCAGTAGGCTTCAACATACACAAAGAAAAAATAAAACCCTTAGGTACAAAACAACGAGTACCAACTCAATTGCACTTGACGGAGAAGCTCCAGAAGATGTGGAAACGTTACATACCTAGGCAGCACAACTAATACACACGGTGGATCTGATGCAGATATAGAGACATGGATTGTCTAGGTAAGCCAATGGCAATGCTTCTACAACTGGAAAACATCTGAAACTCAAACCAACTGTCAGTCAAAACAAATGTCAAAATTTTTAATACAAATATGAAGACAGTTCTGTTGTATGGAGCTGAAACTTGGAAAACCACGAACAGCATCATTCAAAATATAGAAGTATTAATAAAACAGCTGTCTACCTAAAATACTTCTGATCTGTTGGCTAGATACCATCATCAACAACCTCAGTCAGTGGTAGAGAAAAAATCAACTTTCAGTTGAGGAAGAAATTAGGAAAAGACGCTGGAAGTTGGTAGGATACACATTGAGGAAATCACCTAATTGTGTCAAAAGACCAGTACTAACTTGAAATTGTCAAATCGAAAGGAAAAGAGGAAGACCAAATAACACATTGCGCCAAGAATCGGAGGCAGACATAAAGTGAATGAATAGCACTCGGGAAAAACGGGAAAGGAGATTTGAGGACCGAGTTGATTGTAGAATGCTGATCGATGGCTTATGCTCCACTTGGGGTAACAGGCATTGACTGATTGATTTTATCATCATGTGTAAAACTGACAAAACAGGTATTAACAACAACCAATTAACTTTAAAGTCGACATAACAAACTCCTAGTCTCCTATGGAAACTCTTTCATCATTGAAAGTGAAATCATAATTTTTTTAATAAATCAATAATTCTTTCATCTTGTTTTTCCTTACAGATTCTTTTTTCTATAGAAAATCAGTGAGCTTATCTCTTAATACCTACTAAACTTTACAGTCAAGATGAAATGATAACTAAATTGGAAATTCACAAGAAAGAGGATTATGGATTTCAGTCATTTTTTCCATCATTTCGTACTGATACTTTAAAGTAGAAAATATGAAGGATAAGAAAAAGAAGGAGACATAAAACGTGATAAATAATTTAACTGAAAAAAATTCGCAGATTAAGTTTCGTGAAAGTAGGAAATTAACGTAAGCTTTAGATCTTCAATCATAGGTACCTTCGAAGCATTGCTTAAGCACTATGAAGTAACCATGTGATTAATCTTCAATTTTAGAAGAGAGTACAAGGGGAAAGATATCAAGTCAGTCGATAAAGTTTTGAATATATGTATTGTGGTACGCGTTTCGCTCTTAGTGTAGATACACTAACTCCATATCTACCTCTAGGTCTTGAGTTCTAGTATTGCCACATGTATACATTCTCACTACATCTTGTGAAATCATTTTCTAAATGTTTTCCATTATCACAATAACTGCGTCCTTTTTGACTGATTTGATGTTTTCTTCCAGTCAACTTCATCTGATTGTGCTGATGTGGTACGTATATTCGCCTGAAGTATAAATGTCCCAGATTCGAGATTGTTTATGATAGTGTGAATTTCGAAGTTTTAGAACATAGAAAGTTTTCAGTGTCTTCCACTTTTCACAGACATCGCGGTGTGGCACTAAGTTGACAAAAAATGTACAGAAGTTGAATTGAATAGCCTTTCCTCTCTGCTTCATAATGTCTCAGAAATGTGTAACTCTAACCCTTTCATATATCGCATTCAAGACCATCAGAAGTCACAGTGAGTATATCGCCTGTCGACTGGTGAGATAATTTACACTTCTTACTTTAATCCATGCATGATATTATTTCCCCATTATCAATGGTCTTCTAGATACCGGGAAAATAAGTCAACTGGAAGTGACAATAGCTGGGAATAATATTAATTTGTCGTTAGGATCCATTATTTCACCTCACAGAATTTAAGTTAAACATATTAGCAGTATACAAGAAATAATGAGTAGAAAATATATCATGTCGATTGAACAAGCTAAAGACCACATCATGATAGAAACACATACAGATCATAAATTTCAACAAATATGGATGATCGTAGCGCTATATTTAACAATTTAATAGAAATGACAATGGTGTAGAAGGTTAGGCGTTCACCGTCAACCTGAAGTCCTTGGTGTGGAATCTGTGGTGCGCACTACTGAGAACAAAACAGCTATCTAGTGCTCCATGGTTTTCAATGGTACCTTGGCAACATCAATCTCCAACATATTCAATCAACTAAATAACCAATCTCCACAAAAATAAACATCTCAATGGAAATATTAGGTTACTAAGAAGAGTTATTCAATCACCAATGATACAACCGTCTGACAAATATCTGACTTTTGAAACAACTTTACGTAAAATCACTTCGGCAAATTATTTTATTAATATCACTAGTACCCATATGAAAGATTATGACTACACATGTAATGATGAAACGAAATTTAAAAATCCCCCCCCCCCAACACTCCCACCTATACATACACACGCGTATATCGTTTTTGCTTTACAACTGTTCTTAAACCCAGGACAAACTTTTTTTATAGGTATCTTCGTCCAAAAATGAACGAAAATATTTACAAAACTTGGGCGCCGAGTGTATGTAAGACATATGAATAGAATATATTTGTTAATAATCTCAGCGGATGAAATTAATGAAAAATTCCAACGTTTCGCTCGGCAAACTGGTCCGAGCTTCTTCAGGGAAATAACCAAAATCCCTGAAGAAGCTCGGACCAGTTTGCCGAGCGAAACGTTGGAATTTTTCATTAATTTCATCCGCTGAGATTAACAACAAATATATTCTATCCAGGACAAACCGTTTGAAATGAATAAGCATATTTCATCTACCCTCTCTTCATTTAATCTAACTTAGGTTAACAATAGTAAGTAATCTTAATAAAGAATACACTATTGAATAATGTTAAGTAATATCTAACGTTTAAGTAGACAAACAAAAAATTAACTGGATAATTGTCAACTATATTAATATTTCACCGATAATCTGCACAATAACGTGATTTCCTTTGACGAAAGAAAGAAAGAAAGACTAATACCAAATTAAAATCAATTGTCATACTTCCGTCTGAATGATAGAAAGTGGTTTTTATAAAAGTAGTATTAGTTATGTTGGCAGTAGTAGTCGCAATATTATTACCAATAATAATAGTAATAATAATAATAATAATAGGAATCACAGACGTAGTGGTAGTAGTATCAGTAGGAGTACTATTTTTATTATTACTACTAGTAGTAATTGTTGTTGTAGTAATAGTAGTAGTATGGGGTGAAATTAATCAAAATTTTAATGTTCAGTGACTGTTCATTTCGATGAGAATTATTCATTTTACGAAAATACAAAAGAACTTATTGAATTGTTGTGCTTTCTAAGCAAATTTATCGTATTTATTTTTGTTTTTAAAATAAAATATTGTTTTTCAAATCGTTATTTCGAATAGAAAATTAAACAGTAACACGTTATCAAGGTGGTTTGGCCGGTGGCGACGAATGTGGGGAATTTCTTAATTCATTATAGTAAAAATTTGTAGCATAAATGTTTATGTTGTATTATTTGCGATGGTTGGCCTCGATTATCTTTCAGAATGAAGTCGTCAGTGGTTACTTCATATAGATGTAGGCGGTTCATTTATATTGCACAATCAATACACTGGGCTATTCTTATGATTTTGTCTGTCAGTTGTTATTTTTAGAGATTTTCGCTCTGTTAATTGTTCCGTTTATTTAACTTTTCACCACTTGATTAACTGATATTTCAAACGTTGATTGGCAAATAAGGACCATTCTGATATACTTATCGAATTCAGAGTGATCTGAATGTCATTCTTCTGAAAAGAAATTCTTCATCCAGGATTCAGATGCTTCAAATTGTAAATACATGTTCTTAGTAATCTCCCTTCGATTATTTCACGTTGATTCTAAATAAGCATATCATTTAATAATAACCACGTTTTATCCAGTCATGGATTCAAAAAGTTCGTTTGGTTTTTGCGAACTTACTTCACCGAGAGCTTAGACGAGATATCCGTCTATCAATTAAATAACAAGTATATCAAGAACTGGTCTGAATAAGACAAACATTCATCACCAGGAAGTATTGGAAAACTTTTTCCTCTTTGTATGGGATTCTTCAGAAGCGCGCATATGCTAGAAGCCAACTAAGTGGTCCAATGATAAAGCATTCACCGCGTAATCAGAGAGTCATGTATCCGACCCCTGATAGTGTCGTAGATGAGCGCTGCTGAAAAGTTCCGTTACTAGAATGAAACAAATGTTTAATTCTTTCTGGTTATTAATGGTTGTCGAACTCAAACCAATTTGTGATATCAAATTAATTAATACTCAACAATCTCTAAAACACCCAATTACAACAACCAATTCATTATAGTAATTTAAACTATTAGGTCAAATTGTAACGGATTAGTATCAAAATGTTTAACTAAATGGAACTACTTTCTATTTAAAAAAAAATTAAAAGGATTACCACCCTGTTGATTTTGTTTTCTTTTTTTTTTAAACTTTATGTTTTAATTTACTGATAAAATATTTTGAATAAAAGAAAAAGAAAAAAGAAAGAAAAACACAAGAAATGTGTATTTTATCTCTTTTTTTCTCTATTTTAATCAAACCTTGAAGAAGAAGAAGAAGAAGGAATAAGAAAAAGAAAATATTTTTCGTTTGTGTTCTTGTTGCTACTAATTTTTCTCGTATTTAAATTTAATTTTAAAAAAACAAACAAACAAGAAGGTCATCAACGGTCATAGATTTCACTACTTCAAATTAATCACATTTTTATTTATTCAATTGTCAATTGATTAGACATCAATAATTCCACTATGAAATACGTGACTTATGAATGAAATAAGATAATCCACGTAAGAGTAAGTGATAAAAAGGCTTCTGCATTAAACTATTCTACATAGAAAAGACTTTATAAATAAGAAAAGAATTAATCATTGAGTTATATGCTTATTATTCTGTTTATATGAACAATAGTGTATAAGCTGTAGTTAGCGTTTGATTACAAAATACAAATAACAGATTATGTATACAACAATGAAACAACCTATTATTGACTAATAATAACAAAATCAACTGAAATGTCAAGAATTGGTACCGTTGTTATCACTATGACACAATAGAAGGATTGTAATGGATTCTAAAACAATATGAGATTCAAGCATACTATAAAACTACTAACACTCTACCAAGTGTATTAGTTAAAACAAAAGACAATATCCATTTCATCTCTGCACAGATTTGATTGGAATAAATGTGATACTTTCAATATTGGAGAGGCTTTTTGAGAGATCCTAACTCGTGTTAAAGAACATGAAAGCTACACTAGACGACCTCCTAATAATCCTGTTGAACTAGATAAATTACAAATGAAATCAGCAATATCAGTGCATGGTATCTACTACAACCATAAAATAGATATTAAAAACATCCAAATTATTCAAAAAAGTTTATCCATTTATGAAGAAAGACAAATAGCTGAAGTGCTTCACACATTGGTAAATCCGAGTTTACTTAACTAAAAGGACTATCTAACCAAGCTACAATAATTAAGGTAATATGAAATTTCATTTGTGTGAACATACAAACAACTTTATCCTCATTTCACATATTTCTCACACCCATTCACATCATACTAACTTATACAAGTATGTCTCATATTGAACCACTTTGACCTAAATGACCTGACATAGCACAATCAGACTCATATTTTAATTATGCTAACTAATTTGATTTATTTCATTGCGTATTATTTAAAACTGTGTTGATTCAATTCGGTTATCTATTTGTTCACTGAAGAAGTGACTTGCACTAAGCCTCAGAACGCCAGAAATTTTAATTTTTACTGACTGGAATATTACAAATACAAGCAGAATTTAGAATAAGCATTTCGCTTTATTTGAGACTCGTCAGTTAAATGTGCCTACATCTCAGTGTTTATGTCCTCATCGAAACTCTAACTCAGTCCGTTTCGTACCAAATGCTACTACATTCATCACTAGACTACTAAGTCCAAAAAGACAAATTTATGCAACGGGTATGTATATATAATTAGAATATGTAGGTGCATCCGGCTGATGAGTCCTAAACAAGACGAAACGCATATTCTGAAGTCCGCTTGACAGTTACAATCCAACTCAAACAATCCTTGTTGACTTTCACTATATTGTGGCAATCTACTCAGGATGCACATATAGCAAACGAGGCTAATCAATTTCAATCCATGATAAATCAACGGCAAGATCCAAACATATTCTAATTATATTGCAAATATACATATATCACTCATTTCATAAATAACCTACTCAACGGTCAATTTGTTTGAAATTATCAGGTCTAACTGTGATAACAATAAGTATTCTAGGCTAGTTTTATAAGCGTAAATTAAAGCAATGGAAAGTTCTATCTTCGAATATTTTACTGATTATGTTCAAACCCAAATTGTTTTAAAAGTTCATTGTTGAATCTATTCTAATCTACTGAGATTTCTCTGTATTTACTTCATTTAAACAAAAGAAGCTCTGACTATTTATAAAATTAAGTCGGAACCATGTGTTTGAAATACGTTTGCCTTATTGAGTTTTCTGAGTTAAATGATTTATTTGCGTAGCATTCATCGGTTTAAAATTCTATATCATCTGAGTGTATCTTAACTATGTTTTTACCTTTGCCTTGAGCTAATTTATGCCATTATTATTATAAACATAAACAGAGCAAAGAAAGTATTTTTTTCAGTTGGCTCTTTATTCTGACCAAGTACAAGTACATACGTAGTGGGAATTTTTACTATTAGACTCCGACCCAGTGATGCAGATGGTCAGGCTCTAACCGTATAACGTCAAGGTCCTAGGTTTGATTCTCTGGTTGAAAATCGAATATGCTTACCGGATAAGACAGTGTTTTTTGGTTCTCACTGGTACCCAACCAACATCAATTTGTGATGAATACACACAACTAAACCTAACATATATCTCCACAAAACCCCTTCAATTCAATAGCACAGTTTCGAATTTGAATACAAAATCAGCGTCAATGAAATGGTGCGAAGTAAATTATCTTGATAACAATAAAACAGAATTTAAAAAGTTGGAATAATAATGAAAACTGATCACATCGTAATGAAGCATAGAGATATGGGAGTGGGTCTACGTTGAGATAAGATACCCATTAATTGTTGTTAATGATTATGTAATAACCTAATGAAAAGCGCAACATTGGAAATTAGTTCAGCCAGTCAGTCAGTTGTGTATAACGTAGAGGCTGGAAACTATTATGTATCGGTTCAAGTTGCTACGCCTAATTATCACAGCGAAACATAACTAACGTAATATATAACTAGGTGTTACATCAGTTGTAGTAAGAGTGTGAACATACAGAAAATAATACGGAAAGGAAAAATATCAAATATCCTCTATCTTTTACTAACTTAAAGCGAGAAAGAATAGCTACTCGGCAGAATAAAGTAAATTCATCCTATTTCGCGCCATTAGTTGTTCGAAGTAGTTCATGGAAAGAAAAATATGAAATGAATTTCTCATACTATGAGGAAAAACAAGTCAGTGAATACACTTAAGTAATGCAGTGGATCAAAGTTTTTAACCACTGGTTACATCAAGTAAGCGGACTTTAATCAACTTGTCAGCATCTACCGACATGGTTCAGATCGACAGTCAGTGACTTAGATATCAGTTAGTTACACTTTACCATTAGAGAAGAATATAAACGATAAATTTAGGAACACTTCTGTTGGATATTAGAAATGATTATATAACAATAAGTTTAAATGAAAACAAAGAAAGAAAGATCAACAGTTAAGTAGAACGCCTGAACTCAGTTTTATGGTCAGGGTGAAGGATGCGTCCTCACAAAAGTTTTCGGAATGCAACAATTGGGTTTTTCTTAAGTCAATAACTATGACCGCTGCTGATGTAAGAGGTGACATCTGGTGATAAATGGTAGATTCGGGGGTGGGGGAAGGGTATTTTATACACAACCTTTAATTCTGAATTGATGTCTATTTAGTAAGGCATGTCTATTAAACATGTAGCAATGGAACTTCTTATTATCCAGTGTTTTCCTTTGCTAAACCACGAAGGATGATTTTCCTAAATACAATAATAAATTTGTCTCATCGTACGCCTGATATTGTGAGCTCCGCATGAACATTTAGATTAATAAATACACACCTTATTATTCTTTCTTTATTTCATGGCATCAGTGTAGTTAATTATTCATTTTACTTCAGTGACTATTCAGTTAGGAATGTTTCACACCTCACTTTTATGTTATATTTTCAACTCCTTTCGGTCATCAACTCCATCGCCACTACAGCCACCACTCTTGAACTCTACTCTTAGTTTCAACATTATTTAATTTAAAATTTCTACTACCTCTGATTAGTATTTGAGAATAAAACATTTTATTTTTCATAACTTAATTGTTTAGATAAGTTGAGATTAAGACAGTTATCACTATTGGTATGGACTAATTCTAGCGGTATATCACAAATTGATGGAAGTAAGAATTCTACTACTGGAAATTCATCGGCCCAGTGGTGTAGGTGGTTAAGCGTTCGTTGTGAAGCCTAAATGTCCCAAGTTCTATTTGTTGATGGAATTGAGTATGCACACTGCTGAAGAGTTCCATACTAAAATGAAGCGACTATCTAGTGATTCCTGGTTTCATGGTACCCATCTGACATCAATCTGTGACGAACACAATCATCTAAACTCAATATTCATCTCCATAAAACTGCTTCAGTTTATTTTAACTCATATACACCCTATTCCTGTGTTTGTCAATTAGTTTTATGTTCCATTTGTATCCACATGCTTCAATTAATAAAGTTACATAACCTTACAGTGTTATCGTCATATTTTGTCTGTTTGTATTTTTCAAACGATTCTATTACATCATCATATCTGTTTGTTGGTCATATGTTTCTCACGTAATGGTTTTTGGGAAAATGAAACGATTGTACATCTTGATAATAAACTTGTTGAAAAAATCCCTTCGGCGAAAGTCCCTTCTGTGTTTTAATGGGAAATATACATTTAATGTCCCGTTTATCAAATCTTTAGTTCTGAACAAATTTAATGTAACAAGTTTCACAATAATCGTTAGACTAATTTAAACTTGCTCTATTGTCTAAAAGTAGTAGATAGTAAATTATGGCCATGAATTTAATACGATCTGACATTCCTCAACAAAGCGTACTTGCAATTATAAGAGCTAAATAGCTTAGTGATATCGTCTCAGACTGTAAAATCGATCGACGTCGGTTTTTTTAAAAATTACAAGGATATCAATCAAATAAAAATCAGCTAGCAAAAAAAAATCCAAAGATTCTTGTTGGCTACAAAGAATCACCTAACATGATTTAGAGTAATAGATGTATTTTAACTTGATTGTTAGCATTCGATAGGGATCATTATTGGTTTTTTTAATAAGTCATTGTATAATTCAGTTGAATGTATTCGTCGCAGAATAATGTATCATTTTCAAACCAGAGAGCGACGGACAACTGATTTGTCCTAGTATGAAACTCCTCAATAGTGCACACCCTTGGTTACTGTTGGGAAGTATGAAGTCGTAACTGGTGGAGTTTTGACTTCTCGAGAGAGAGACAGCTATAACAAGTGAGAAAGGATGAACAGTGCATTATATCAAATCCAGAGTGGAAATTTTGCTACTTGATAGCGGGTGGCCCAGTAGTGAAGATAGTTAGGTGTCCGATAGGAGACCTGAAGGTCCTGAGTACCATCCTTTGTTAGAATTGAGTGTTCACTTCTAAGGAGTTTTATACTAGAACGAAACAGCTGTTCAGTAATTTTTGGTTTATAGTGGTATTGACTAAACACTAATCTCTGATGAATACAAACAACTAGGCTGATGATTCAACACTTAAGATTTATGAAACTTGTACAGTAGTATATGCATGTTTTGACAACAATTCAAATAAAACATGAAATTACTTGTAACATAAGCAATTTTCATTAAATGCATTGTATCTTGTACGGTCAATCATTTTCTCAATACAATTGGGGGTTGTGGAGATAGTTAGCTGTTAATCCTGATATCACGAATTGTTCTGAATCAGACAACCATTGAGGTAATTCCTGGAATTCTAGTGTGAAGACGTGACCTGTGGAGTTCAACAGTGTCGGGTGTGAGACAGTAACTCCCCGATGACAATAGATGAGGTCGCGCAAACGTAACATGAATTGACTGAATTAGATATATCAACCGTTAGGGGTCAGCTTAATGGTCCAATAGTAAAGCACTCGTCGCGGAGCCAGAGGGTCCTAAGTTCGATCTCCAACGGGGTCTTGGATGCGCACTGCTGAAGAGTCCCATACTAGGACGAAACAGCTGTCCAGTGCTTCTAGGTGATCAATGGTTGTCTGATTCAGAACAGTTCGTGATATCAGGATTTTCTCAATAATTTGATAGATGGATACTGTAGATTTGTTGTAAGATTTCCATTTAAGAATTCTCTTCATGAGAATAGAGTATAGTGTACTCCAGACCAACGTGTTGGATAAATAGAAAAATGATCAGTATTGCTGATTACAATGCATTTACTTAACATTGAAAAAATTACGTCTTGTCTTAGTCTATAAATGTCTAAATTCATTAACATTTAGTAGCTTATCCTAACGCCAACTATCAACATGATATATTAGACACTTATGGTAAAAGTTAGATACATAAAGTAATTCATTCTAAAGGTGATTACATTCAATTACTTTGTTCTGTATAGAAGATTTCCGGCTAAACAAATGCTTTTAATGCATTAATTGTAATCGACTTTAGTAATTATCACTTGACATTTTCAGTTACTTATCGTTATTATTATCATCTTTAATTATACATGATTCCAATAAATGTACTTTTGAGTAGAAGTAACAACATTTCTTATTCTTTCTTCAATAAAAACATTATTATCAATAGTAACAGAATAGTTTTATTCATTGACTACTGATTAATAATTCATTAATTGAATTACTTCATTTCAATCACTCTTATTCAATGTTAATTGTTACCTCCTACTGATTTACGATTTTCTCCTATTTTACTCTTCCTTCTGCCCCCCCCTCCAAACCTTTCCTATATCAGTCCTACATTTGTATGCTATTTAGTAGGGTACTATCACTTTTATTTATCTCTCGCTCTACTTCAGAGTGATTTTACAAGATATTACTGACATGATTTTCAATTATCCATCGTCTTATCTTTTCAACATACAAAGTTACAAAACTGAATGTTACAATTTAATAAAGTATTTAAACGGAAACATTAGTAATGGTCACGATGCATGTGGCTGCTCCATTTAAATTATTCGTTGATTAAATTGAACATGAAGAGGTAGCTTCCCTTCACTACAATAAACGATATTCCATAGTATAAATATTTCAGCTGTAGCAACTGTAAACGTGGTTTTAGCCGAACATCAATTCTCTAAAGACTGTTGATACTATCCTACTAATTATTGCCAACCATCAGAAAATGTGTGATCAGAGCTTTCTGCTATGCATAAAGCTAAAAGTAGAGCTATGGAGAATTATGGCGAACATTGGATTTATATTTTTGCTTTGCAAACGGAATGTAGTTAAGCAACGATTGTAAATTTTGTCTGGGATTTATAAGCAGTAAGTAATTACAAAATGACTGTTCTATGTTTCCTGAACTGGGAAAATACTAACATCAACCAATCATATTTTGAATCAACAGATCAATAGCTGACAGTCACATGTTAAAAAATTTTATAGGTCATTTTTATCAAGATTTTGCACAAATAGAGTTTTTCCCGAATGACGAAGAAAGCTATACAATTAAGTCTACCAGCTCAATGGACGGCATTCTCTAAACCTACAAGACTCTAACATTAGAGTTAACTTAGAATTCAAGGTGATCAGAAATGATAATCACAACTGATAAACTCGAAACATGATGACGTTTTATCTAAGACACCGATCAATGGTTTATCAATACTCTCCATCATTAAGGTAAAAGGTATTGAATTACCGCTACTACTGATCATATCTTAGCTTAATCAGTAGGATATGATCAGCATAAGTTTAGTATTAATTACTACTCAATAAACAATTAGTTATTACAGCACCATATAAACCAACGTAATGTAACTTAACCTATGTACTTAACAGTAGTATTGATATGGAATAAAATTTTATAATTTCTAGTAAAAATGCTTAAGTGTGTAAACGTATGAATAGTATGTTTAATGATAATATTATGAATTATACTTTATCAGTTTTTGTTAACATATATGGACAATGTTAATATGGGGAAATATCAGGCCCTTACATATATATTACATCATACACGTAGATGCTAATCAATATTTGGACTCAGTAGCTCTATGAAAAATTTGTTGATTTTTAAATAGAATGCTACTTAATTAAAATTGTATTTAGATCCATGTATTTCAAACTGGCAAACTCCATAGAGGTCAATAAGCGCGTTTCATTAATAGCTATTGTTCAACCTATTGACTGTAGTTAACAAAGTACAGATGGATAAGCAAAACACTTATTCAACCTAACAGATGATTATATAATTTGAGATCATTAAATTATTAAGCTTATCTGGTCAGTCAGTAGTAGTGTGATAAATACTCCTATCAAGATTTAATGTAAGTAATATACGAGGAAACTCTCTCAAAGGGGCAACAGTGGATAGTTGAGGATGGGAGAAGCAAGGCGCAGCCATAATATGTAAGAGGTAAAAAAAAAGCATTAGAATTAAGTACAGAACCAACGTGGGGAGAGAGTGAAGAGCTCAACGATATGCAAAGAGATGTGTAAACCCAGAATGCTTCCTCAAGTAACAACAATGATAAATAAAGTTTACAATGAAATCACTCATCTGTTCGAATATCAATATGTTCTTCACTTCACATTGGTTCCCTACTTCTTCTCTTTCTATTCCTAATCCATCCTATTTAAGCTATGATTTTCTTTTCTCCAACTGTCTACTGTCATCATATAGTACAACGTTTTTCTATATACTACTTAAATAAATTCTAACAAGTAGTAATTATCCTAGTAGAAGTGCTTAATTCTGTTTCTTTCCGTAAACAAAATTAAAAGTTTATTATTTTATTTGAAACAGTTTTTTTCTGTATGCATCCTTTATCATTGTATAATTATTTACTTACTTACGCCTGTTACCTCTCTCGGAGGAGCATAGACCGCTCACCAATATTCTCCATTCAACTCTGTCCCGAGCAATCCTTTCCAGCTGTCTACAGTTACTGTTCATCCTTTTTAGGTCTGCTTCCAGTTCTCAACGCAGTGTGTTCTTTGGCCTTCCTCTTTTCCGTTTTCCAACAGGATTCCAAGTTAGTGCTTGTCGCGTGATACAGTCTGATGATTTTCGCAATGTATGTCCTATCCATTTCCAACGTCGTTTCCTGATTTCCTCTTCAGCTGGAAGTTGGTTTGTTCGCTTCCAAAAATGGCTGTTGCTGATGGTTTCCGGCCAATCGACATTCAATATTCTGCGTAGACAGTTGTTGATAAATACCTGTACTCTCCTGAGGATGTTTGCAGTAGTTCTCCTTGTTTCAGCTCCATACAGAAGAACTGACTTAACGTTCGAGTTGAAGAGTCTAACTTTGAGATTGGTAGACAGTTGTTTGGAGTCCCATATATTTTTCAACTTTAGGAATGCTGCCCTTGCTTTGCCGATCCGCCAGCAGCTCTTCTAGGGTTGTTGCCGGTCCCAAGCCCGGATAAAGGAGGAGGGTTGGGCATAGGGCTAGCACCCCTATCCCGTAAAACACGAGTTTGCTAAAAAATCGCTAACGTTGTATAATTGTACTAAATATCTATTACAATTCAATTGTTAATGACCAATTAGTGTATATAATGACATTTGATTCAATGTAGGTAGCTACCTGATTCACCTACTTTTTCATGACAAGCTGAATAATGATAAAACTAATGGTCATAATAATAATAATAATAATAATAATAATAATAATAATAATAATAATATTATTATTATTATTATTATTATTATTATTATTATTATTGAGTGTTAGTCACCAGCACACACACACACCTACTTCATTAACTTCTTTTCATTTGTTTTATCCGTTTTTCATGAGACTGGGCATAAATTGTCTGTTTTGTAGGTTGTAAACGAAATGGAAAATTTATTGTTTTCAATTTTTTTTTTCAACTCATTCAATTTGATGTTTATTTATGATTATCTTATCAAATCGATAAACTACTATGAAAATCAATAGTAGTAATATAGTTTTGTTACTTCATTCTGTTAATATAAGAGAACATTATTAGTATACCTATGAATGTTAACTAATGTAATCATAAATGAAGTCAACCGCGAAATACTTTCAGTAATTAATAAATATCCTGAACATAGCAATGCTGACTATAGTTTCTAGTGATTGAGAGCATTGAATACTGTAAAGTTTATGAATGATTTCATGTTAAACAACTGAATTTATCCGTAATTAATTTGGATGAACATTTTAGTATAAAGTAACCTGATATACTACATAATGAACACAAAAACAGTGAGATGTAAACAATAAGGAAGATTACACTGTCCTATATATCAGTTATTTATTTAATTAATGGAAAAAAAAACATGAAAGGAATTCTTAGACTGGGTTTTAAGAAACATTAGGCATTTGAAACCAGCCTAATGGTCTAAAAGTTAATCGTTCTCCGCGAATCCTGAATGTCCTGAGTTAGATTCTCTTGTAAAGTCGTAGATGCACACTGTCGAGAAGTTCAATAGTAGGACGAAACAGCTGTTTAATGCTTTGTGATTTTCAATAGTTGTTCAACTCAAGCAACTTAATGATATCCAATTTAGATTCGATATCTTCATAACACCCAGTTATAAAATACTAGTTATAACTCACTTACTCAATAGTTAAAACGTGTTGAGTAGCCCATCTAATATTACTAATGATATGATGATAAAGTCACTGCATTTAATTGCGAACTATTCCAAAAATTTTGTGATAAGATTGTTGGAAGTAATGTACAAGAAGCTTTATTTAACTAATAGTTCATTCTTTTTGACTGAAATTATCAACGTTCATGAGAACTATGTGTTTTACATAATCTTTCTATTTGAAAATGTGTAGAAAGTATAATCAAGGAAATTAGCAGATTGTAGGTGAATTCATCTATTCTGAAGTTTTTCTTTAGCTATCAGTAATCATCATTATAAGAAATCACTAATCTCCCTGTATGAAACACATTACTCATTAAGGCAGATATAAATCAATAAAATTCCGCTTCATATTAGTTCAATTTACGTTTACCAGCGTTTGTGCCAAATCACTTTTATTTTGATAAACACTCCCCATTCCTGAGCACATAACACGATACTTGAGACTGAAGAACTAACGTACTTTCAACAGCATCGTTTCTTGATAGTGGGCACGAAGTCAACAGCTTAAAATCTTTCACAATAATCAATACTCAGGAATCATCTAATTTTTACGTTTCACCAAAGCCATTGATATTACTTGACTAAGATCATACTTACGCAATCAAAGTGATACAGTTAATTAAGAATTTTGTAACTTTGTTTTCAAATGTTTGATTGCATGATTAATCACTATTCAACATTCTTTAATGAATTTTATGAGCATTTTACTCATTGTTATTTTACTAATTTATCCACCATACAGTTGTGATTAAGTAACTTATGATTTCAATCTAAGAATTTCTCACCATGTGTTTTCATGATTTTCTTCCAGAATCGTCTTGTCAGTTAACTTACATATATGCAGTAGCTTTGAATAGATTTTAAAATTCCTTCATAAATATTGCCTATCATCTAATTCTTCATGATTAACATAGTACCTAGTGTGTACATGAATGATCGAAATAATGATCATCATTATAGTTTGATTGCTAGATTGAATGTTATCTTGAGGAAGAAAGCAGCCAAAGCTGTATTACACAATAGGTTTAACTGCTTGGTTAGATTATCGAATATAATCATAAATTCTGTATTAAGTCTTTTAGTAATTGTACTTTTTTAATGAGTGACACATGAATTTATTAATGCAATTGAGTGAAACACATTCTGAGAACAGTAACTGAATAATCCTACAGTTCTCTAACCTGTTCTAATTCTTTCTAATCTCAACCGAGAAGTGTAGGTGAACTAACTACTTCAGAGTCATTTATCACAAAGAATTGAACAGACTATACGACATCATAAGACTCATATCGCATCATAACTGGATAATCTACTATATGTTCAAGCATTTTAGTGATTCCTTTATATTATAATGGTGTTTATAACAAAGAACAAAGCGATCAGATGAAAAGTAAGTCAGTTTACTTATTTTATGAGTAGCTGATTTCTAATGAATTGAATTTCTCTAACATGTAAGTGGTTAACTTCACTAAGTTTATACGTCATTTGAAATAGTGGAAGGAAGATAAATTAACTACATGAAGATAAACAAAGGGAGGTCTATTCTTATATTAGATAGATTAAGTCATTTACTAATTAATCCAATTATTGACTTATCTAGCTTAAAGTTATCAAAAGGCAAAAGAAACAATGAAGCATAGTTTTTGAATGTATATCTCTGGTGTATTTTTTTTTCAGTTCAAATAGATATTCTGTATCTTGTTGAAAAAACTTGAGTTTGACAGTACTGGTCAGATAACTGAAGTAGATTTATGATGACATAAATGTTTTATTCATTAAATGTTTTATTACTTTGACTATAACTTTACATGAACAAGCTGAAAGGTCTTCATGAGTACGAAAATATAAACTCCGTTTAATTACATAATCTTGTAACTAGTACTTGTGTCGATTTGTACTTACATCATCATTATGTTGTTTGTATTTATCATTGATTGATCACGGTTTAGTCGTTCTAACAAACTGATTCAAGCATACATTCTTCTGTTGGATATCGACTAGTTCAATAGCTGATCATGTTTGAATGTTTACATTAACTTCCAAAGATCCAGGGTTGGATACCCATTAAGGTCATGCATGCATACAATGACTATGGAGTTCTATATTAGGTTACAGTGACTGTCCATTGTCTTATAATCTTCACTAGCACCCAAAAAAAAAAAGTTTCGAATACAAACACAAAAATTCCCACTTAATTTGAACTGTGTAGATCGTGGAACGATTCGACTGAAATTAATAATCCTAATTCACGTTTAATTTTTCTAATAAAATTAGGGTTCTTGAACAAAGATGTCTAGAAATTTTGATTGTACAGCAGTATAAATAATAACAAAAGTACTCACAGTTATAGTCTTAAACATAGTTGTAGTGGTTCAATCCCTGATAGGGTCATGGATGCATACAGTTGAGGAGTCCCATACTAGGGTGAAACAGCTGTCGAGTGCTTCCTAGTGATCAATGATTGTCTAATTCAGACCAATTCGTGATTTCGAATTGACATTCAACAATATCTTCACAATACCTCATCTTATTTATGTCTACATGTCTACCATGTTTACGAAATTGAAATTTCAACCAATTTCATCTTTATTGGCACGTTAAACTTTGTTTTGATCATTAATTTGCAAAACATTGTTTCAAGTGATGTGCAGTTGATGAGAAACCATTAAAATGAAATGAACTCATATTACTCTACACAAATAGTTGTTCATGCTCTTTTCAGAAAATATCGACATAAATATCTAGTCATTTTAGTATTCTGAAACTAAGTAATCGATTCTAGACAATCACAACACACTGAAAGTAATTTCCATAAAGAAACGACGTCAACATGAATGCCGGTATTTTAAATTGTATTCATACTTGTTACCGAATCTGAAAGTTCACAATTTCCTACAGAAGAAATTCAAGGAATATAAGTCAGTTTCATGAAGTATGAAATTTAGATCAGTTTGTAATTAACAGAGATGTTCATATCATTCCAATTTATCACTGCATAAGTAAAAGGTCAACTGAGCGAAATACTCAGCACTAAAATAAGAAAATCAGCGAATATATTCAATCAGAAAGAAGGATGTTAGAACAGACTGAATTATTGTTTGTTGAATAATCACGAAGCCTGTTTCTATAATTAATTGCTGCTATTGATGTTGCCTAGAATGATAATGAAGACCTTCGTAAAGACAATATTATCACTTATTTTAAGAAAAAAACCACTTCAAAGAGGTTTTCAAGTCGGTAATCATATTTTCTTTTCATATACGTAGTAATAAAAATCAGGTCTTTGATGTCAGGCACATCTACAAACTTAATTCACCCAAAGGTTCAGTTGTATGAAGATATTCCAAATATTCTATTTAAAAATTTATTTTCCTTGTCATTTATTTACTTAAGTGAATGTAGGTAGCTATAAAAGTATGTAAATGAATACATGTGGATAAAATTACTTAATGTGTGGTGTGAACAATAAGCATTATTTACTGTAGAAAGGCAGACAATATAGACGAGTCATTCAGTAGAACACACTACTGGTTGTAGACGATGGAAAGATTTCTACGTTATGCAAAACACATTTGACGCTTCTACCGTTGTCTATAAGATACACACAGAATCTTTATTCAAATTAGATTCATCATGGTGATTAACTTATTGGTACTTTTCACTACTTTCTATAAAGAAATATTTAGACGTTTGTTTGGTTCCTTTTCTAGTACCTTGATTGTTTATTTTAGACAGGTTGTCAGTTCTACTTCCAGTTATTATAACTAATCGCGCTATTTCAACATTATTCAATTAAATGATACCTCCACTCCAACCTCTTACTCAAAGATTTAACTCAACGGATAACGTCGTTTGTATTGGATGTTGTACAGATCATTAAATTTTATAACACAAAGTGAAGAATAAAAACCAAGAAGAACTAGACAGCTACTTCATTGTAGCACATATATTCTCAGCAGTTGACAGTCATGTCCCCACTATGGATGATGCCGTAGGTCATTGAGCTTCGTATCAGAGGTCTAATGTTTCGATCACTGACCTGACTTTCAGCAGTTGATATTTTTTACTGTATCTGCTTATATCAATTTCAACCGTTGTTTTTATCATCGCGATTGTCGTTGATGATTACTATTATTTATATCTCTTTGTTTACAGTAAAAAATAACAGTTTTTGGCAGTCTATATCACCAGTTCATGGTATTTTACTCTTTTACTCAACTTGTCAATAAGGTAAACTCATATAAGCATGAAAAGTAACCATAAGTATTCTTTACTAGTAAATTAAATGATTTTACACACGCTGTGCACTAGATTACATTTTGGAAACGCTATTTGTTTATAGTAATCAGTATGTAAAAGTGTTACAGGACTTTAATACGAGAACACTGATTCACTTTGTTTGATAATGTTTGCTGTTCTTGCATTACAAACATCAGAGTAATCAAATTGTATGGAAATACTTTCTATACCTGTAATCATGTCTAGTACATACAACTATCACTGAATAGTGTTATGTTTTCAAAGTCTAAATTCTAAGCTTTTCATAAACACATTAGTGATTGTCATATATGTTGTCGTTCCCGAGTTACTGTAATATCACCGTGGATCTATTATCTCGATTTCTGTACACAACTCCATTAATCCAGTCTTTAATGTATTTTGTATTTCCTATTACTGATTGGTCCAGTATGTGAAGCATAAAAGCTTTTGTTTTTAGTCAGTACGCGTCTTATCATTGTTCCCTGTTTGGTAGTGTTAGTCATTCACATACTAGCTTAAGGGAAAGCACCGTGCCAATGAATTAGGTCGTAGTTATGGTACTAGATACATCGGTTCGCTTAGACGTAAGATCAGTGTTCACCTGTTTCTGTCATCTCGCATCTTAACTCGACACCAGCAAACCCTCACTCTAAGGTTATTTCAAATAGTCTAACAAGTATCATTTGAAAGTAGACTTACTCTGAAAGCATTGCCGGTTTCAATCAAAGAACTGACTTCAATTGGGCAAACAATGATAACGGATGCATATACTAGATAGTTATTTCCTCTTAATTCATCGTGGCTTATCAGAGAATATATTTATCAACAACTGCATAAGATTCCACGATTAATAAATATTGAAGTGAATAATCGTTGTTCACCATACCTTCAGCATCACTTTCTTACAGTCACAGATTCATGACAATTTAATTACAACGGCATACACCTTTATACATTCAGTTAACTACATAATTATTAGACAATGAAATATATTAGAAGAATCATGAACTGATACATCGATTAGTGACTGACTACGTAAATATTCCCTAAATTTGTTAGTTATGAATTTGTAAGGTTGTATAAATGGAGAGGATGGTGGTGGTGGTGGTGGTGGTGGTGAGGAGTTATGCAAAACAATAATTG